>JAJMRX010000004.1:600000-806786 GCA_030558135.1 Petasospora adriatica | reverse complement strand
TCCATGGAGCAAGTTTGGAGGTACCGGGCTCAAGATGCCACGGTTTATTTTGGGCTGTATGTCGTTTGGTTCCAAGAAGTGGTCCGAGTGGGTTGTGGAGGACGAGGAAGAGGTGATGAAGATCCTCAAGAAGGCCTATGACAGCGGAATTAGAGCATTCGACACAGCCAACATCTACTCGAATGGTATCTCCGAGAGACTGCTGGGCAAGTTCCTCAAGAGGTACAATATAAAGAGAGACAAGGTTATCATCATGACAAAGCTCTACTTTCCAGTCTGTGAGGATGAAGATAGCATAACCGCCGTCTTCAACCCAACCGCTATCGAGAAGGTGAATCTTGCCAACTCACAGGGTCTTTCTCGCAAGCACGTGATGGATGCGATCCAGGGGTCCATGGAGAGGCTCGGCACCTATGTTGACATCTACCAAATCCACAGATACGACCACGAGACTCCACCTGAGGAAACGATGAGAGCTCTGAACGATGTCATCGAGAAGGGCTGGGTCCGTTACATCGGTGCCTCCTCAATGAAGGCTGTGGAGTTTGCAACGCTCCAGTTCACTGCGGAGAAGAACGGCTGGGCCAAGTTCATCAACATGCAGTCCAGATACAACTTGCTTGACAGAGAGGATGAGCATGAGATGAACTACTTCTGTGACAAGACAGGTGTGGGTCTTACTCCATGGTATCCTCTGTGCTCTGGTAGACTGGCGAGACCTGTTCCTGAGGACGACTCGGGTCTCACTGTGAGAGACAAGACTTTCGCAGCGCTTCAAAAGCCGCTAACTAAAGCTAACAAGCATGAGTTCCCACAAGGTGAGGCGGATGTCGAGATCATCGGCCGCGTGGAAGAGCTCGCTAAGAAGAAAGGTACTAAGATGTCTTGTGTCGCCCTTGCCTGGTTGGTATCTAAGGGAGCTCACCCAATTGTTGGGATCGGTAGCGAGAAGAGACTTGATGATCTGGTCGAGGCCTCCACTGTTACACTGACTGAGGAGGAGATCCAGTACCTTGAAGAGCCTTACAAGCCGAAGGTGCGTCACTTCAACTGATTGCCTGAACCTCGCCAATTACTTATAATTTCTTATCATAGCTTTCATGAGATGTAGCTTCAGAACAGGTGACGATACTAACTTCACTGATAACCTGAAAAATCATTTTAAGTATTTCGGAAGACACAAAGCATGCCCTACAGTCCTGTACGAGAACAACCCCTGGTGTGCCCCGTAACGCTCGTATGCGTCTTCACATGTCACAATTTGTAGATATTCACTGGATTGGTGCTTGGCGTAAATTAGTGGGCCGTTATTGTGGGTCCAATTGAACATGTTCGAGTAGTAGTATTGGAATAGGGGCTGATGTGCCACCTGATGCAATGTTGCTGGAGTGGCTTATGCACCTTCGGAAATAACGTGGAAGTTGTTGCGAAAGGGGAAGGCGCGGTAGTGAGATAAAAGCCCGTTCACACCTTGGGATTCTAATTGTATCAATTGAAGTCAAAATCATAATGTCAGAGACTATCGTTCCATGGAGCAAGTTTGGAGGTACCGGGCTCAAGATGCCACGGTTTATTTTGGGCTGTATGTCGTTTGGGTCCAAGAAGTGGTCCGAGTGGGTTGTGGAGGACGAGGAGGAGGTGATGAAGATCCTCAAGAAGGCCTATGACAGCGGAATTAGAGCATTCGACACCGCCAACATCTACTCGAATGGTATCTCCGAGAGACTGCTGGGCAAGTTTCTCAAGAAGTACAACATTAAGAGAGACAAAGTCATCATTATGACCAAGTTGCACTTCCCAATCGATGAGGACTATGGTCCAGTAATCCCAGTCTTCAATCTCTCGGAGATTGAGAAGGTGGGTCTCAAGAACTCCCAGGGTCTCTCCCGCAAGCACGTGATGGATGCGATCCAGGGGTCCATGGAGAGGCTCGGCACCTATGTCGACATCTACCAAATCCACAGATACGACCATGACACTCCACCTGAAGAGACCATGAGAGCTCTGAACGACGTTATCGAGAAGGGCTGGGTCCGTTACATCGGCGCCTCCTCAATGAAGGCTGTGGAGTTTGCAACGCTTCAGTTCACTGCGGAGAAGAACGGCTGGCACAAGTTCATCAACATGCAGTCCAGATACAACTTGCTTGACAGAGAGGATGAGCATGAGATGAACTACTTCTGTGACAAGACGGGTGTGGGTCTTACTCCATGGTATCCTCTGTGCTCTGGTAGACTGGCGAGACCTGTTCCTGAGGACGACTCGGGTCTCACTGTGAGAGACAAGGCCTTCTCCATGTTCAACAAGCCGCTCACCAAGGCCAACAAGCACGAATTCCCTCAAGGTGAGGCAGACGTTGAGATTATCGGCAGGGTTCAGGAGCTTGCTGAGAAGAAGGGCACCAAGATGTCGTGCATTGCTCTTGCCTGGCTCGTCTCCAAGGATACTTTCCCTATTGTCGGGATCGGCAGCGAGAAGAGACTTGACGACCTTGTTGAGGCCTCCACTATCACTCTCACTGAGGAGGAGATCAAGTACCTTGAGGAGCCTCACAAGCCGAAGCCACGCTACTTGATGTAGTACAATACACAAGCTTTTATGATTGGATAGCTCCTGCTGTGGCGTGTACCGAAAATCGTAGTCCTGCATTCTTCAGACGGCTTTGCGGGGTTAAAGCCTTTAAACCCGGGTGCTCCGAGCTATGCCACGAAGTCCGAGGTGCAAAAGCAAATGAAAATACGAGTTTGGCCTGATGTACAGTGGAATCCTATCAGCAGCCCACGGTGTGAGGGGGTCCAATGGAATTAGCGGAGAAGGTGTGCCCCTATTGCTGGGGTCCTCAGGTATATAACAGCCCTCCTCGCTCCGCCAATTCGAGCGAGTAACCCAACAAGATGTCGGTTGTGCCATGGAGTAACCTCGGAACGAGCGGACTTAAAGTATCGCAATTCATTCTCGGATGTATGTCGTTTGGATCCAAGGAGTGGGCTCCCTGGGTCATTGAAGACGAGGAGGAGGTTATGCGTATCATGAAGTATGCGTACGACGTTGGCATTCGCACCTTCGACACGGCCAACATGTACTCTAACGGTCTCTCTGAGCGTCTCGTGGGCAAGTTCCTCAAGAAGTACAACATCAAGCGTGACAAGGTTGTGATTATGACCAAGGTGCGCTTCGCCGTGGATGAGGACTACGGCCATGGATTGGGCTTTTCCAAGCTGGCTGCTCTTTCTGAGATCGAGAGGTTGGGCTTGGTCAATTGCCAGGGACTCAGCAGAAAGCACATTCTGGACTCTGCCGAGGCATCCATGGAGAGGCTCGGCACCTACATTGACATTCTGCAAATCCACAGATACGATCACGAGACCCCACCAGAGGAGACTATGAGGGCTCTCAACGATTGCGTGGAGAAGGGCTACACCAGATACATTGGGGCCTCATCCATGAAGGCTGTGGAGTTTGCAGACTTGCAATTCATTGCGGAGAAGAATGGCTGGGCCAAGTTCATCAACATGCAGTCTCGCTACAATCTGCTCGAGAGAGAGGACGAGCACGAGATGAACTTCTTCTGTGACAAGACTGGCGTGGGCTTGACCCCGTACTTTGCCCTGGCTGCAGGCACCCTGGCAAGACCGATTCCTAAGGATGAGTCTGAGCTGACGCTTCGTGCGCAGACCACTAAGGCCATTGTGACCCCAACAACCTTGGAGAACAAGGACTCTATGCCAGGAGGCCAGGCCCAGGTCGCTATTGTCGACCGGGTCCAGGAGCTTGCTGAGAAGAAGGGCACCAAGATGTCGTGTGTGGCTCTGGCGTGGCTCGTTGCCAAGGGCGCTCATCCCCTCGTGGGGATCAGCAGCGTGAAGAGAATCGACGACTTGGTGGAGGCAGCCTCAGTGACTCTGACTGAGGAGGAGGTCAAGTACCTCGAGGAGCCGTACCAGCCAAAGCTCAGAACTTTCTACGGTTGATATATGTCTTTTTCTAGTCCCCCTAGTCCCTAGTCCCTAGTCCCTACATGGAGAGTCTCAATTTCGATTGGATTAGTCCCAACTCTAGCCTCTAGGCCCAGCCTAAACATTCTCCACCTGGTGGAAGTCCAGGATCTCCGAGTACATCATCACCCGCCATGTGTCCACGGGCAGGTCTGCGTCGTTAAAGCTCCAGTCAAACTTCTCCTCTGCCACAGGCTCGTCCGATGGGTCGTGGTACGGCGCCAGGTATGGATGTGCCAGGACCTCGGCCGCTGTGATTCTCTTTCTAGGATCAAACACAAGCATCTTCTCCAGTAGGTCGATCGCTTCAGGCTCGATGCCACTAAAGCGCTCGCTCAACGGTACTGGCTCCCTCTTCGGCAGCGACTTGACGAATCTCAGCGTGTTCTCGGAGGCAATTGTGTCAATTACATCGTCTGGTGGAGTTCCCAGAAGCTCGGTGATGATGGAGAACTGGTGCACGTGGTCCTTTCCTGGGAAGAGCGGCTTGCCCTCAATCATCTCCGCAAAGATACACCCAGCCGACCAGATGTCCACCTTCACGTCATACTTCTGCCATGTCAGCATAATCTCTGGTGCTCTGTAGTATCTAGTGGAGACGTATCCTGTCATTTGTGGGTCCTGTACTCTGGCAAGCCCAAAATCGCAGATCTTCAGATCACAGTTCTCGTTGATGAGAATATTGGAGGGCTTGAGATCTCTGTGGATGACTCCCGCAGAGTGGACGTACTTGAGTCCTCTGAGAATCTGGTAGAGGAAGTACTGGATGAATTGCTTCTCCAGCGGTCTCGATGTCAGCAGTCTGTGGAGGTCTGTACCCTGGAGTTCAGTGACAAAGTAGATGTCCTCAAGCGGCGAAAGGAAGATGTCTTCCAGTGTGATTAGGTTCTCGTGTCTGAGATGCTTGAGGAGCTTGAGCTCACGGTATGTTCTCTTGGCCAGCACTGGCGTGGAGAAAGGCTTCATGATCTTCTTGATGGCAACGTTCTGTTCGGTGAGCTTGTCTTTGGCCGAGCACACCAGCCCAAAGGCCCCCATCCCGACAGGATTGAGGTCGGTGTACCGGTTGGTGATCTCGAACACCGTACCAAAGATTTGCGTTCTCACAAACTCCTCCTGTGACATGGCGGCTACTTGTTAGGTTGTAGGTGGCTTTTTTCGCCCATTTTCGAGCAACCATATCCCTGCTCCAGAACCCGGGGTGATGCCACAGATCGAGCCACTAAACCAATAGAGGTATAAGTGCCAGAATCATCTCCTTAGAATGGCTGGATCGTACGATTCTTTAGTAGACATGGTAGGGTGCTAGCGGCTGAGTTGCTCGCTCGTTGCTGGTCCTGACGTCATGACACAAAAATCCGGTGCAACGCCTCTGGCTATAGCATAGCGTACATGAATAGGATGGATAGGCTATTAGGAGAGCTACATATGACGGTGCAAACGAGTGCTTTGTGGTTTTGATACCTCTCGTGGCGTCTTCTGGCAGTGTCCAGATGCGAAGCACAGCAATTATGGGTCAATAGCGCTATCACTATCCACGATAGGGATGATGATAATCAGATTATATTGTCATAGTTCAACATTTTAGTGTTCTCTTTCAGTTTTTAGATACTGTTGTTGTGTCAATACCTCAGAAATTGTAGTGACACTTTCCATTTGAGAAGTTACATATGCAGGAAGTACAAGATGTGTCACACCTAGCAGAAATGTCTTATAAAATTACATTCTCCGCATCTGACACACCATTGTATATCTCCGAATACAGCCTGCTATAAATTCATCCAATCATGGCCACATATACTACAATATAGCACTTAAAAGTCTAGAGGTGTGCGGGTGAGAGGCCGCGCGGTGTCTGGGTGTTGATATCGCTCCAGATAAGCGCCAACTACATGATCTTTGTAGGCCATATCGGGCAGATCTAACAGGGATCGAGACTTTTTCAGCTATTGGGAGTGGTGCCCTTATTGGGAGGGTGCCGGCGTGCTGATACCCATTGTGGTAGCGGGCTTTGGTTGATTGTATCCGCATCGGATGGCACGATACGCCACAACCTCATTACTGTACCAATGCGTAATCATTTGATGGCTTCTGACAGAAAGTGAGACACTCTCTGCTTAAGAATGTAAACAAATGCTCTCCGAATCGGCGTTTCACTACAAAATACTCCCATCAAGCCGGTGCTATCTCGTAAATCTCTCCCTCGATGGCTGCCAGTCTCACCCAGAAAGCTTAACTTAGCTTTGATGTGAAGATTGTTCTTTGGATCTACGAGCCTCGCTCTCCATTTGTCAGATTTGAGGAGAGAAGAAAACATCAGGCATGACGCAGCTTCTATTGTTTACGCGTTGCCAGATCGGGCAACTGCGTAACGGGGAAAAACCCTGAAGACGATGGGGACACATGCACGCGTGCGTTCCACTCCTTTCGGCAAAACAGAGTTTGGGACAAACTGGAGTGTAAATAAACAAACAAAGGGCGGACATGTTGCCATGATCCCCAAGGACAATAGCCCGTGGAGGGTGGACAGGGCCATAGGTACACAGACTCTCGGGGTAGAAATGAGTGTTTGAAGGTCCCCTTAAGAGATTGGGTGATAGCCGTGTTGTAGCGGCTTTTAGGGTGCTTTAATGCAGATTCGAGCTCATCACAGCTCCCACTCTGAGCCGTGTCTTGCGGTGTCTCATAATGCCCCGAGAAACTTCTCTTGTTATGGACATGTCTTGTCTTGCTGTGTCTTGTCTCTACACACTGTGTCTCTCCGTTGCTTCTTTTTGCACGGCAAACACCGCTCCCTACACTTTGGGACAACTCCAGATCGTCTCGTGCTTCCGGGACATGTCCACTTGCTCTCACCCCATCATGGCATGCAAGCCAGAGTGCAAGATTAGCTGTCAAAGGATTTTCATCTGCCAAATTATGCTTTGACCGATACTGAGAGCCAATTCGTAAATCCCGAAGCTATAGAGTGAACTACAATGAGCCAGGAAGCGTGCCTGTCCTCCTCTACACTACAACTACACCTATCCTATTGTTCTAATCATAGAATCAACAGGCACGGTACGCGGTACAAAAGTTACGCACCCAGCGCTTTCTGCGTAAACTGTATCCCGTGCCTGCTCTCCCAGCGTGCTGAAATGTGCGCCGTGCGATCGCTGCTAGCGCCAGCCACGTCGCGTAAATCTGAGCCCAGTGGCTCTAATTGCCCTATAGGGATCTTTCAATTACACTACATAGGCATACTGAACAAGGCGGTATTCCCCAGGAAACCACTGCAATGCGAAGCTTGAGCAAGGCAAACTGGGCGCAAAGGGCGTGCCATTACGTTCTCTCGTTTGGAGCTTGTAGCAACGCCACAGATGCTCAACAAAGAGGTGCTACAATTTACTGCCTTTTGGAGATGCTTGGGGTACCTTGGGATTAGCGCTCAGACAGCATCCGTAAAGATAGACGGTGTAGTTACTCATTGTAGTTGCTGACTGTAACGGCCTGCCAGTCTGTCCCCCGCGGCTAGCGTCCTGCACTATCCGCAGAGTAGTGGGCTGGTGGTCTGAAGGGTCTGCCTTATCGTAGCGGGAGGATAGGCGCCATCATCAGAGAGAAATTGGCCGAATCGAGTAGTTACGGCGTGTGCCTGTGAGCTCTCTGGGAGATGTCTATCACGGAGCTTGTAGGCCTCCCCTTTCGGGACAAGTGTACCCCTACACCTTACAAAAGCAGTAGCCCGCAACCATCAAGGTCTGAGACTGGCTTGCTGAGCAGCCATTGGAGCTTCAACAAGAGTGTCAGTTCCATCGCCATTACTCTTCGCTTAGCAGCGGAACTAAACTTTAGCTGGGTATTTCGATCGGCGCGGAATCCCAGATAGGCTTGGGATGGGAGTAAACCGGGACTCGGACAAAGTGATGGCTGTCGCTGATGTAGAAAAATAGGAGACGCACGAGATAGCGTATTGCCTAACCCTGGGAGGCAAACCCGATGGTTCCAGGAAGGCGTAATTACCACATAGCAACGGCATCGCAGACGGCACTGGGCGGTGGAACACACATAGAGCAAAGGCGAAGAGCAGCTTTGCGTTGCGGATTGCGCGGTACCCACAAGGAGTGACAGACAAAGCAGCTAGTGAGAGCGAGAGGAAATAGCTTAAAAGCTCGAGTAGTCGTAAAAATAGCACCGAGACATTGTAGCTGTAGGACAAACAGGACAAAAGCAATGAGAAATGTCCCAAAGGGCGCGTGGTGTAGGGGCGTACTTCCCCTTTGGGTATCTCGAGTTCCCAAGAGGGCAAGCGGTCCGGCGTGGGACGTGCAGCGTTGGGCGTCATGCGGCAGCAGACAAAACAAGCAGTGAAAAAAAAAGTGTAAACACAAGCGGCGCCTCGGAGGCTGCCGGTCACCAAACTCGGCTGACCCCCAAGGAGAAAAAAAAGTATAAAGGCACACTGCCCGCCCATTCTTCTTACTTTCTTTTCCCCACCGTAAAAGTCACCAACTATCTACATTCGCTTACAATGTTCTCCAAGGTTCTTCTCGCCGCCGTCGCCGCTGTTGCCTCTGCTCAGTACTCCAACACCACCTCCACCGACGTTGTGTACTCCAACTCCACCACTGTGATCACCGTCACTTCGTGCCACGACAACGCCTGCTCTGAGGTTCCAGTCACCACCGGTGTCACTGTTATCACTGAGACCATCTCTGGTGTTGTTACCGAGTACACCACCTACTGCCCATTGACCACTGGTGACGTTACCTCCACCCAGACCGAGCAGATCACCTCCACTGTTGGCTCTAACGCCACCACTGGTGAGATCTCCACCTTCGAGGGTGCCGCCGTCAAGGCCGTCCCAGCCGTTGCTGCTCTTGCCGCTGGTGTTGCTCTCTTGTTCTAAATCTGAAGCGTTTAGCACATTGTGATACCATTTTTATTTATGTTTAATCGTTGGATTGGTGTAAATATCTCTTGTAGATGTCTAATAATAGCCTCTGTTTTTGCTTCGACGCTTTTGGGTTATGCACCAGCGCCGCCCGCTTCCCTTTTGGGACATGCGGCATTACTTTTCGTCAAACGCTATTGGCTCTAACCCCTGGCGGTTCTTGGCTCCCCTAAAGAGTGCTGGAACAACTCGATACAACAGTCTCTACACAGGCCGCTGGAAGTGGCATTGTTGCTATTCCATTGTCCGATTGGAGGGCCTCCCCAGTCTTGTGCGTCCTCCTCTACGCGAAGAGTCGTGAGACTTGCTAAAATTGCGCCGAGTTCTGGGCCGCTGGCCTGACTGTATGCACTGTCTAACGCCTTGGAATAATACCCAACAAGCAACCTGTACCGTAGATCCTCAATTGTCATGGCTTGCGATGCCAGAAGCGGTAGCACACCCCTCGTCTCTTTTGGGCCCAGTGGAGTCTGCTTTGGGACTCGGCCTTTACCGTTTGGGAAGCTCCTCTACACACTACCCTAATCGCAACCACTATTAGTCAATTACAAGTACGGCACCTCTCCGTAGAGATGTCTCTGCTCTGTGGCGAGGTCTGCCTTCACAACGTGGGCCTTGAGACTGAGCCCGCCGTACTCCACTCCGAGCTCCACCTTGAAGATACACTTGAGCACCTTGGCGTCGCCATTCCAGTCCAAAGCCGGCTCTCCGTTGACTCGGAGGTCAGCCCTAGCCAGGCCAGACGTAAGCAGAGTGTAGGTTCCATCCTCCGACTCCTGACTGACCCACCGGCCAAATGCCTTTTTCAGTCTCTTGCCAGCTAGCGAGTGAGCCACCAGTCTCCCGCTCGCCAGGTACTCAATGTCCGGGTCCTCGGATTGTACCAGAAGCACTCTGGGCTGCGAGTCCTCGTAGTCTCTCTTGTAGAAGAAGAGCCCTCCAAGCTCCGGGTTCGGGATGCTGATGGCCCGGCCGTCCAGATATTCCAGAGCCACGATAATCTCCTCCCGATTAAAAAATGGGTTGTAGGTGATTTTGTGCTTCACCAGCTTCTGTACCAGCCCGCTGAACCGGTAGTACTTGGCCTCCTTGATGAGCGACCTTCTGTGGGTATCGGAGCGGATCTCAATCTCCACTCCCTGCAAAATACTGACGAGCTCCTTCAACAGAAGAGGACATCTGCTGAGTGATGGGGCAGCCTGCGGTGGTGGACGGATCCAATTGCGGTCGGTGATGACACGGCCAATGTCCTTGAAGAGCACCTCGTTGCCGACGGTGAAGAAGTTGGGCGAGTTGCCCGGGGTGTTGAAGATGGACCTGGCAATCTTCAACGACTCGCCAGAGACGTTGATGTAGTAGTAGTCCGAGTTCAGCATCGTCTCACGCAGCTTCGGGAGGTCGTAGTAGATCGAGTCCATGAAGACTCGCGTGTACAGCACTGCATCGTTAATCTCCAGAAAGTAGCCCTGGAGATGTGAGTAGATGTGGCGGAACACCTCTGGCGATCTGTCGATGGACAGGACCTTCTCCGCGTTGGCGCTGTTGGAGAAGAAGTTGGTGAAGTACGAGGGAGCATCCGACGACAGTGAGGCTCCACTAATGTTAGTGCACACTCCCCGATGATTTACTCACCTCAAGACAAACCGCTCGGTGCCGATCTGGATCGAGTACATCTTCTCCGGAGGGAGGAAGTCCTGAATCGAGGGGTCATAGCCGGTCTCCATAGCTCTGTATTGTGCGTTGTTTAGTTGACGTGCGCGGAAATCTTCAGGGTTCAGCAAGCGTAATCTACAATTGTACTCTATTCATTTAATTCTATCCATTCAATTCTATCATTGTATTCCAACTAGAGCTTCGCAAGAGCAGCCTCAGCAGAGGAGACAGTCACGTCCTTGCCCTCCTCCTTCTCAGCGTAGGTGACAATGCCGTCCTCAATGATGATGGTGTATCTAGCAGTGAGGGTGGCTGGGCCAGCCTGGAGAACCCAGCCAATCGACTTGGAGAAGGTGGCAACAGGGTCCGAGGCAAACTCGATAGGGAGCTTCTGGCCAAGCAGCTTGCCCCAGGCGGAGACGACAAAGGCAGAGTCCTGGGTGATGACAAACACCTTGTCGACACCCTTGGCAGCAAAGTCAGCAGCGTGCTCAACAAAGCCCGGGATGTGCGAGAGAGTGCAGGTAGGGGTGAAGGCACCTGGGGCGCTTGTGATGACAATCTTCTTGCCCTTGAGGTTGTCCTGCGAGAGCTTGTAGAGGATTGGGAGCTTGCACGAGAGGTGGTCCTTCTGGTCCTCCTCGTCGTATGGAACGTAAGAGAGGGAGAATCCCTCTGGGAAAGGCTTGCCGACTTCAATTGCCATTGTGTTGATTGTTTAGGGGTTGTATATTGCTGTGTAAGATACAATTGAAACTTCAGCAGCGGGTGCCCCTTATATACCCGCGCCCATTGCTGGAGGGGTCGTTTGCCACCTATACGCTACGCCACGGGTGTAATTACGCACCCTACCTGGTCTCGCCTCTGAGTGGCTCGTGGGTTTGTCATCTGACTCAGCTATGAGTCCTGCTAATGACTCTGTGGTTTCGATAGTCAACAGGCGGCTACAACGGCAAGTTCCGGTTTCTGAGTAATCTGACAAGTCTAGCCGAGAGAAAAAAAAGATGCGGTGCTCGGGGATCGAACCGCCCGACGCGAGACGCGTAGATATCATCAACACCTTAAACTCACCATCACAAGCTCTAATTATGTCCCAGCTCACGGTGCCGAGCTCGTCTCAGCCCGACCACATCACCATCTCCGACATGGACTCGTCGGTGGTAGAGGTTACCCAGAAGGAGTTTCTAGACTCTCAGAGGGTGGCGTCAGACTCTGAAGACGACCTGAGGTGTGGCCAGGCCATCTCCAGTGCACAGCTCACAAGCTTCAGGATGCAGTCGCCCAGAAAGATCGTCACCACGCCCAGAAAGAGGAACCTCGCCATAAGGCAGGAGTCCTACACTCTTCCACACCTCCTCTCCCCAAGAACACAGTCACAAACACGAACTCCAGAGTCTGTAAGGTCCTCACCCAGTATCTACCACACTGCACGCGAGACTCTGCAGTCTCCGCTCTATGAGATCAGGACCTCTGCTGTGAAGGTGAAGGGCCGGGTGGCCTTAGAGGCGAGCTCCCCCTTCAGCGAGACCCAGACTCGGGTCTTGCCCCTCCAGTCTGACGGCGCAGAGGTTCAAGACTCCTCGGATGACGAGGGCGAGATCAGCATCATCGAGATCACGAGGACAGTGAAGCGGCCGCGGATCGATCCGGAACAGGGCGAGGGACTGAGCGAGAGACTAGACCGGGGGCTAGACCCTGTTATCCAGGTGCCCTCGAGCCAGGGTCCTAGTCCCATGCTTAGTCCCATCAGGCTGAGCGAGACCCAGGAGAGCGACAACCTCGCGGGCATGTCGATGGACCAGCTACGAACAAAGGTGATGCACTACGGACTCAAGCCCGTCATGTCCAAGCAGGCCGCGATCGAATCGCTCAGGAAGGTGAACGTCTTCCTCTCACGGGAGTCGCTGAGCCTTGTATCGGAATCGCAAAACATCAACGACTCCCAGGCCATCATCAAGAAGGACGTCTTTGCTGCAATTGACGATGCCGTACTAAGCGATGCCACACTAGCTGAAAAAGTGTACACTTTCGAGCCCACCGCACCGTCAGAGTTTGCCAAAGTGCTTGAAAAGGAGGGTGTCGATGTCACTACGGAGCTCTTCAAGGCGTGGTGTGACCACAACAGCGTGTGTCTAAGCGACGCTAAGAGTACACAGACGTGATGTTTATTCAGGTGTAGAAGGAGACGATGCCCTTCTTGGTGACCTTTTTGAGGATGAAGATCCATCTCACAACCTGCTCGAAGTCGCCATCCTCGAGGGCCTCCTGGAGCCCCGGAAGGGTCTGGCCAGCGTAACCCGTGAAGCGGCCACTGGCAAACACGGTGTGCTTGAACCAGTCTCTGCCGTTGAGTCCCTTCTCGTACAAAAAGGACTTTTCCAGGTTCTTCATCTTGTCGTTGGCGCTAGCCACCCTTCTGTTGAAGATCCACTTCTTGAAAGGGTTCTTGCTCTTGGACACGTCCTCGTCCCACTGCTCCTGGAGAGAAGTGAGGTACTCGTCGTGCTTTTGTGTCACCCTGATGAGGCCGTCAATCTTGTGCGAGGTCATCTTGATGAGCTTGCTGAGGGTGAAGTTGCTGTGGCCACACAGAGGCTCCTCCAGCCACTTGTCCGGGATCATCTCCACCTTCTCGTTGAAGTAGGTCTTGAGGTCCTCGGCAAAGGTGCCAGCAACGTACGCCTGGTGAGTCTTTGGCTCACTAAAGTGCAACCCGAGCATCCCAATGAACTGAGCCGCCGCGTTGTGGAGCTTGAACTCCGGGTCCACGTACGTAGCCATCCAGTGGAACGAGTCGTAGTTTGAGTGGTAGTGGTAGACCGGGTCGCCCTTGCCGACAGTGAAGCCAAAGTCCACAGAGGGGATCCCCAGGTGCTCGTAGAAAACGGTGTAGTCCGAGCCGGAGCCCAGAATCTCAATCTTCTGCGACTCCAAAAAGTGCTCCTTGAGGGTCTGGTTGGCGAGCGGGTAGTCCACCTGGCCGACAAGCTCCATCAGCGTCTTCTTCATCATTGGCGACGACTGCATCACCCAGTGGTGGCCCGCCACGGCAACGTCGCAGTTGATGTAGGCGATCGCCTCCTTGCCCAGCTTCTCAGCGTACTTCTCAGCATACGCCGTAGATCCCAGCAGCCCGTACTCCTCGCCGTCCCACGACGCAAGCACAATCGAGTACTGTGGCTTCCACCCCGTCTTGAGCAGCTCGCCGTACCCACGGGCAACCTCCATCAGCGCTGCGGACCCGGAGTTCGGGTCGCCAGCCCCGCCCTTGATCCAGGCGTCTCTGTGGTTACCAATCACCACCAAACGGGACGAGTCCTGGCCCTCAATGTAGCCGTAAACGTTCCAGATGTCCGTGAAGTTGTACGTCACGTTGTTGAAGACATTCACCTCGGCGGACGACGGCCCAGTGGTGTAGCCAAACTCCAGGCCTCCGGTGAAGCCCAGGTCCAGGCCGTAGCCATCGAGCTCCTTCAGAATAGGCAGCGCCTCCTGGTAGCTGATTGGCAGCGAGGGGATGTGAGGGATGGTGGTGATGTTGGCGAGAGCCTCCTCAGACCCGTCGGTGAACCGCGCTGGGTCTCCAGGAAGGTACGACAGGTACTGGACAGAGCCTCTCTGGATCGACGAGGGGTTTCTGCCCGGGCCGTCAGGGTAAGCCTCCACATCGTCCGGGGTGTAGTCGTCAGCAGGGTCTGTGTAGATCAACACTCCGGCGGCGCCCGCCTCCTCCGCAAACTTCACCTTGAGCCCTCTGAAGATCTTGCCGTAGCGCACAATCACCACCGAGCCCTTGATGTCGACGCCCTTGGCCAGCAGCAGGTCGTAGTCCTGTCTAGTCCCGTAGTTGGCGTAGACGAGTCTGCCAGTGACGTTTCCAGGCGCGGAGTAGCCGTGGAAGGCTGGGACTAGGTCCTCGCCCTCGGTCGTTGGGTCTAGGTCCAAAACGTCCTCCACAAGCGACGCCTCGTACACCGTCTTGCCCTTCTTGATCACGCTGACGGCGTTGCCCTCGCCCGGGTAGTTGATGTACACCTCGTGGGCCTCGATGCTGGCCTCGAGCCCGTACCCAGACCACATCTCCCGAGTCCACTCGGCAAGCTGGAGACTGCCAGGGGACCCTGCGAGATGCGGGATCTGGGTGTAGTTGAAGAGCCAATCGCCAGCGTAGTTGCTGGTCTTGAGCACGTCCTGGTACGCGAGAAGCGTCGACTCCACAGACTGAGTCTCTGGCTGGCTTCTGGTGAGGTGGTAGCCACACAGCGCCAGGGCAACCCACTTGCCCTTGGAGAGCCACGCGGGGACTAGTCTCCGTGGTCTAGGCTTGGCCGAGAGGTCTAGTCCCTTCTCGAGATCACGTGTTGCGACTGCAGACTCGGCTTCGAGTCCCTTCATCTTCACTTTGTACTTCTCACAACACAATTGCATGGCGGGCCTAGCCTATATATCTGATTGCCAAAAGGGGCCGGCTTTATCACCTTCTAGGCAAGCGCCGCGATAGCGGAGATAATCCCAATGCGGTCTCGGGCAATGCCGCCGGTTCCCCATAAGACGCTGGGCCTTCCAGCCAAGAGGCGAGAGCCCGGAAGGGCCAATTGGCTCGGGAATTCACCCTATTTGGACTTGAGGCCACCAGGGGAACCCCGAAGCAAAGCCTCGACCCGTTCCAACATGCCAAAACCCCAGAATAAAGCCAGGGGCGCCACCCAATGCCCCGGAAAACGCCACAAACAATGTCGTCTCGGTTGCTATTGTAACAAATCTTGCAATGAACCTAATTCTGCCCCCTCGTCAAGCAATTGGCCCTGGCAATGGCACCGCCGTGGGGTTGCTGTGTCCCGATGCGGAAACAGTCTCGCAAGCCCCTACGCGAACACTGCCGTATTGGGAATCCCCACTCGATGTCTGGGTGTCACCGAAAAATTGATCAACCAATACACTACAACCTAATAGCCAGGCTCGACATGTTCAGAAACACGCTCAGAACTTCGCTCAGAAACGTCCGTCACCAGTCAACCGTGTCCAAGGCCAAGGACGCCACGGCAAACTTTGTCGAGTCGGTCCAGGACTACGTCTCCAAGACGGTTTACTGGTCCAAGGTGTCGGCCGAGCTCGGAAAGCAGGTGTGGCTCAAGGAGAAGCTCTCGCCCCCATCTCTCCAGGAGATGCAGTCTGTCTACCAGACCCTCTACACCCAGGGTCTCTACTACGCCCAGAGACCAGCTGAGCTCTTGTCGATTGTCAAGGGAATCGACACCAAGGCCTACTGGAACGCCGGTGCCTACCTTGTGCAGTTTGCCGGTCTCTTTGCCATGGGTGAGGCCATTGGCCGCAGAAAACTTGTGGGCTACCCTTCCTACCACTAAGTACATATTCATAGATAAGTTGTGAATTTGCTGTAGTTGGTAATTTTGTCATTACAATGGCTATTCCATCCCAATGTGTATTGATAGTGAACCCATCCCGATTTCTCTAAGCTTCATCAGCCTCCACAACCTTCTCCTTGAGATGCCCCTCCATGCGTTTGCGCTTCTTGGATGCCTCCACCATCTCGTTGCGCTGTCTTCTCTTCTGCCTCACAATCTTGGGCACAGTGCTGATATCCTTTCTTTTAACACCGCTCTTCACCTGCTTCTTCTCCCGCTTGGTGATTTTAGTCATGTCATCCAGCCAGCGGTCATACTCGGCTCCACTCTGCTTCATCACATTCACAATTGGCTTGATTGCGAGCGAATCCTCCTTTGTGTAAAAAGTGAGAGCGCTGCCCTCCTTACCGCCTCTTCCCGTTCTGCCAATTCTATGCACATACGCCTGTGCACTGTTTGGCACATCGTAGTTGATCACGAGGTTGACTCCCTTGAAGTCGATACCACGCGATAGCACATCCGTACAGATAAGAACCCAGATCTCGCCCTTCTTGAAGCGCTCAATGATGTTTTGTCTCTGGATCTGCGTTCTCTCGGCATGGATCACATCCACCTTCATCTTGTCATAGAGCAGCTCGTGGTAGAGCGCCTTGGCTCTCGTGATGGACTGCAGAAAAATTAATACCGGAGGCTTGAACTTGCCCTCCTGGATCAGCTGTCTTATAGCTATCAGCTTACCTTCCTCGCTGCCTGTGAAGATCAGCTTCTGCTCAATTTTGTCGTTAGCAGCCTCCTTGTGTCCTATGATGACTCTCACCGGGTCCACCATGATGGACTGTGCAAGCTCCTCGACACCCGATGGGATCGTCGCAGAGAACATCGATCTGCGGAGACTCGTGTTGGTACATCTCGATAGGATGTCGTCTGTCTGCTCCACAAAGTTGCGGTCAAAGAGCTTGTCGGCCTCATCAAAGATCAAGTGCTCCACTGTTGAGAGATCCAGGGCCTCGTGCTTCACCACATCGATGAGTCTCAGCGGCGTAGTGATGATGACGTCGAAACGGTCCTTCTTGATGACGTTGTTCTTGAGCTTGGAGCTTACAGACTTGGAGAGAAGAGCCACCTTGATGCCAGTGCCCTTTGTAAGCTTCTCACACTCGTCAAAGATCTGCTGGGCAAGCTCCTTTGTCGGCGATACCACAATGCCCTTGAGTCCCTCTCCCAGACCACGACCTAGACCCATCTGCTGCAACAGCGGGATCACAAAGCCCAGGGTCTTACCAGACCCGGTAGGCGCACACGCAACGAGGTCTCGGCCAAATAGCGTGATGGGGATCGCCTCGCTCTGGATGGGCGTCGGTTCTGTGAAGCCGGAGTCAATCAGATTCTGGAGAATGCGGGCTTGGAGCTTGAAACGGGATACGAGGTCCTCGAACGAGCCAATAGGCAGAGGCACATCGCTCCCCGTGACATTCGCCTTGTAGGACTTACGGAGTGCCTTAGCCTCCTCAGCTGTGGTAATCACATCTTTCACCTGCACTGGAGCCTCCTCGGGCTTCTCAATTTGCGGCTGCTGGTGCTGCACCTTCTCCTCCTCCTTCTCATGCTTGTTCTTTAGTCTGCTTGTACGGAAAAAGTCAATCTCCCGCTCCACTTCCCTGTCATCCTGGACCTCCTTCTTCTTCTGCTGTGAGGTCTTTGACGACAGTGAGAAGTCTGAGCCCTTCTTTATCGAGGCACCCCTCGTGAGAACCCGAAAGATATCCATAGTGGTATAGTAAGTACGCACCTCATCGCCAAATTTTTCATCGAGCGGGTTCGCGGTGAAAAATTGGTCGTCCATTCATCACAAGACTATTGTGAGGGTCAAGCAGTGATTCCCATCCTGGCTGTCTAACTTGGCTATACAACGCTGTTTATCCTGTGATTAGGATAGAGAGACTTCCAGATCCTCCATACACACCCACTTTACACATCACAACATGCTGCAAAGACTGGGAATACGCTCCGTGGGATACCTCCATAGGGGATCCCGTGTACGTGGTCTCGTACGTGACGAGAGCGACTACCTTCTATCTCCCAAAGGTACAAGCTACCAGCTCAGTGAGACGTCGATCGGCTCGTTAAAGTCGCTTCTCGGGCCTCGCTTCGAGCTGCCCGACGAGCTGCTCTTGCAAATCCAGACACACAAGTCGTTTGCGCACGGATCCAAACCTTTCAACGAGAAGATTGCCGTGTACGGATCGCACTTTCTCAAATACAAAGCCACACTACACACGATTGAGACCGAGGGTCTCGAGTCGCTCGGATCGGAGTCTGCCAAGTCCCTCATTGCACCCCAGACCCTCGCCGAGTTTGTGAGACTGAACGGACTCGCAGACTCGGTTTTCTGGAAGAAGAGAGACCCGTTGCAGACGGATCCCAAGATCTCGGGCGAGAACTCTGTGCTGGCGAGAACGGCAGAGGCGATTGTGGGTGGCATTTTGATCCAGCGTGGCACACAGGCAGCTGGCGAGTTTGTGGAGGAGGTGATGCTCAAGGGGGACAAGTCCCTTGTGGAGCTGGCAAAGTAGTGTAAATAGCAGCATATATATCATAGCAATTGGTAGTTGGAGATGGAGTCTGTTGTATAGTCCCCATTGCAAAGGGCCCGGGATGCGCGGTCACGTGCACCGCGAAAGGCTTTTCAACCAAAGTTTGTCCACAAGCTCTCCCTCACCAATGGTGCAAATCAGCGAGATCAAGGAGGCTACGCGTGATGCCAGAACGGCTGCTCACACCCACATCAAGGGTCTTGGCCTGGACGAGCGTGGCATAGCGAAGAGCGTGGATGCCGGCTTTGTCGGGCAGACCGAGGCCAGAGAGGCTGCTGGCGTTGTGGTGGACCTCATTAAGGCCAAGAAGATGTCTGGTAAGGCGATTCTTCTGGCGGGCGGCCCCGCCACCGGTAAGACTGCGATAGCGCTTGCCATTTCACAGGAGCTGGGCCCGAAGGTGCCGTTTGTGCCTATTGTGGGCTCGGAGCTCTACTCTGTGGAGGTGAAGAAGACGGAGGCGCTCATGGAGAACTTCCGCCGGTCGATTGGGCTCAGAATCAAGGAGACCAAGGAGGTTTACGAGGGAGAGGTGACGGAGCTCACCCCGGAGGAGTCTGAGAACCCGCTGGGTGGGTACGGCAAGACCATCTCGCACGTTATTGTGGGACTCAAGTCCGCGAAAGGGACTAAGACCTTGAGACTAGACCCAGCCATCTACACCTCGATCCAAAAGGAGAAAGTGGCGATTGGCGACGTTGTCTACATCGAGGCCAACACTGGCAGTGTGAAACGCGTTGGCAGATCGGACGCGTACGCCACAGAGTTTGACCTGGAGGCGGAGGAGTACGTTCCATTGCCAAAGGGAGACGTTCACAAGAAGAAGGAGATTGTCCAGGACATCACGCTCCACGACCTGGACGTTGCCAATGCCAGACCACAGGGAGGCCAGGACGTGCTGTCGATGATGGGCCAGCTGCTCAAGCCTAAAAAGACGGAGATTACGGAAAAGCTCAGAATGGAGGTTAACAAGGTTGTGCAAAAGTACGTGGACCAGGGAGTCGCGGAGCTTGTGCCGGGTGTGCTCTTCATTGACGAGGTGCACATGCTGGACATTGAGATCTTCACATACCTCAACAGAGCCCTCGAGGCGTCGATTGCCCCGATCGTCGTGCTGGCTTCCAACAGAGGAATGACGACAGTGAGAGGCACCGACATCCGTGCACCTCACGGCATCCCTCCAGACCTCACAGACCGTCTGCTCATTGTGAGAACGCTGCCGTACTCTGGCCCAGAGATCCGGGTCATTATCGAGAAGCGTGCCAAAGTGGAGGGCCTGCCAGTATCACCAGAGGCCCTGGACAAGCTTGCGAGCGAGGGCTCCACTGCCTCGCTGAGATACGCCTTGCAATTGCTGTCGCCAGCGGGGATTCTCTCCAAGACACTGGGCCATGCCAGTGTGCAAGTGGAGGACGTGGAGGAGGCCAAGGGTCTCTTCCTGGATGCCAAGCGCAGTCTGAGTGTGCTGGAGAGCACAAAGGGCTACCTGTAGAAGTAAACGTTAAAGGTACAAGCGTAGACCGGGGAGCCGAACTAGAATGCTATTAAAAAGCTGGAAAGCTGGGGAGCTAAGGCCTGAAGGCTAGAAAGCTGGGCTAAAAAGTTGGGAAGCTCGGAAGCTGGAAAGCTAGAAGGCAGGACTTAAAGGCAGAAGCCAGACTAGAAAGCCAGAAAGCCAGAATGCCATAAAACATCACTTTGCCACAGCCTCCACCTCTGCCAAAAACTCGCCGGGAGAGTAGACACGGTCACTTCCGTACACCACGCTTTTGTGTCCCTTGGTGTCGGCCCACTCTTGCAAGTTGGAGTACTCCATGTAATTGCCTCCACCCACCACAAACACCATCGCCTCAGTGTAGGCCTGTCTCTTTGGCTGTCTGGAGTGGGATCCACGGATCGCCTTGGAGTCAAAGTAGAGGTAGTCGTCCGTCACCTTGAGACTCTCCTCGGAGGCCCCCTGAGGCTCCATGATCGTCTCCACCACCTTGGTGACGGGCAAGCTCTTCTTCTCTGCCATCAGCTTCTTGAGACCCGACGTGAGCGACGTGAGCCCTTCTCCCAGTCTTCCGTCCGTGAGGTTGTTGAGCCTCGACGAAAGGTTCGAGAAGAGCGCAGTGTTGTTGGACTCAGTGTGTGTGTTGAGTACAATCTGGTTCTTCATCCGCATTCTCTGCTTGAGGGCCTTGGCGTACTTGAGCACTGGCGACGAGAAAACGCTCTGGGCCTTGGTGAAGTACTCTTCAGGAACGTCGGTCGTCAAGTACATCACCAGAAACGTTCTGAGAGTGTCCTGTGAGTCCTCCAGCGACTCCATGAAGGAGGCTCTTGCCTTGGCATCGTCGAGGCTCTGCTCCACCTCGAAAAAATGGTCCAGCCGTCTCTTTTTGAGCTCCGACAAGAGAGCCAGCAAAACGTTCATGTGCATGTCAATGACCGCCTTTCTCGCCGTGAGCTCTGGCAGCTGGCTCACCTTGTCCTGGAGATTGTCCTCGAGGTCCCTCTTGGTGAGCTCAGCGGCACTCTTCTTGTATTCCTGAAGCTCGCTGTCTGCATTCTCCACCGCATCCGGGAAGGGCAGGCGAGCGTTGTGGCCCCAGAAAAAGTCCCGGGGCTCAATGTCGTACGAGTCTCGCTTGGGCTTGCCGTTCTCCACCGACTCCACCGTGATTGTGTTTCTCTCCAGCTTGAAAACGTCCGCCACGAGGCACTGGTAGACCCACGAGTGGGAAAACATCCCGGCAATGTCAATCTCCCTGTCCACCAGCACTAGCACGAATCTCGGGCCCTGGTCGCTGCTCTTTGTACTCACAACGTAGTCTCTGAGTCTCTGGTCGAGCTTTTGTGCCACCATCTCCGCGGGGCCTCCAGGCTGGGCCCTGATAACGGGGACGGTCCCCATCGTCATCACAGCATCAAACAGGCCCTTCGCCACCTTCTCAGAGAGCGAATTGGCCTCGTCCTCGTCCTGCGCACTCGTAAAGTCCCGGTAGACAGAGCCCATCTCCAGCGAAAAAAGCGCGGGCTCCGTAACCACGTAGTTCAAGTACTGGTCGTACACCTGTAGCACCTTGGCGGACTTGCCCGTCACCGCAATCTTCTGTGCCAGCTCCTCAAGCAGCTCCCTGTCCAGCGACGAGGTGAAGTTGATGTAGAAGCCAGAGTAGAGGTCTGCCTTTATGTCCTCAGCGATCTTGGCCACGTTCTGAGGTGTGGGCTCCACAAAGTAGATGGCGGGCACGTCTGGCATGGGCGACCGCTTCGAGCCAATCAGCGAGTGGGTGGTGATGCCACATCTCAGCAGGTCGTTCATCCGCAGTACCGACGACACTATTGCGGTGCTCTTGATGTCCAGCACAAGCACTTTCCACACAATCTCCTCGCCATTCAGGCCGGCAGTGAGGTCGGCGCCCTCGCTGTTGATGTTGAGATGGAGCATCTTCTCCAGGGCGGCTGGTGTTAGAGGCTACTGGGGTCGCACATACCGATTTGCCGCTCTCGGAACGACATCGTGGGTGGTTGTTAGCGCTGTTGATGTTGTGCTGTTCGCGCCAGCGGCCTGCGCGGTGTCCGGGTGGCGCGGAACACCCGCACACCACGCGACACAGACCAAGGCCCACTCCTCGAGCTGGGCACCTCCAGGGCACGACACCTCCAGAGTGGACAGAGTGGGACCCTTGCTAACGGGACCAGATAGACGGGCTTGCTCGGTATCGCTGCAACGTTATGCGATGGCACAAGGGCCACGCTTTCCCACTATCGCGTTCTGGAGCTCACTAATTGCTCCAGCCCCAATTATGGCGCCACTTTGGCCCCAAGGCTCTTTACAGAGAGTTCCAAGAGGCACGGGTGTAGTGCTATCCCTAGGCTGTGTCTCACCGGTACCACGGGACCCGACAGCTCGGCCCCAGGACCACCGGCTCTTCACGCAATGCAACTAAACCAACAATACTAGATTGGTGCTAGTGCCTTATTTGCTCCTTGCGCTGACAGAGGGGATCTGCACCTTGCTTTCGGGAGAGGGCTGATGCGCTTGGGGCCCGCGGTGTGTTTATGGCCAAGTCTCTACAATGGGGCGCCTCGCAACCACTAAAAGCACCACATCCCGTCCCAGGAAGCATCGGGCTGCCTTCCAAGGGGCTTCTGTGCATTCTTGTCAGCCGATCCTGGTGCGGCAAATGCTTCTCTCGAGGCTCATGCTGCGCGGGCTAAACTGCCTAGCATGTGGCGCCGACTGTTTTCCGCCCAAGCCCTAGCGCTCTAGACCCCTTGGATGCCCTCCAATCAATGGTGGCTGCTCTGGTGACGTATAGCAAGCTATGTATTTAAGGGCCTTTTCAATTTATCTGGGTCCCTCATTGTGGCGGTGTTTTGTGTCACGCGGGACTCGCTCGAGAATTTCGGCCCCGCCCAACAAATGCGGCTAAAATAATCGCCACGGACACTATCAAGAGATTAATCACAACGTATTGCTGGGTGTGCTTCTAGCCCACCATCTCGACACTACATACGAACGCTTCGGAGCTCAGGCACTCCTCCAAACGAGAATGCACCTCGGCCGTAGTGGTGGATCCTTTTGTGGGGGTGCCTGTCCAGATGAGAGAGGCATCTTTTGTGAGATGTGGCCACTCCGGCATATGCTACAGACATTCCGGTATCGTGCTGGGCCTAGCCCAGATGTATCATTATTCATAACTCTCAGAAAAAGGTCTCTAGGACGTGGTCATCCTGCAAGTTCTCCTCCACCACACGGTAAATCTCCATCAGCAAGCTCGGGAACTTGCGATTAAAGTAGTGGTAAAACCCGTCCGGCAGGGGACTCATTTTTGGAACGAGTTCCGCCGGCAGATCGTTGAAATGGTGGTACTTGTTACGTAGCGCTCTCAGCAAATCCATCAACCGATGCCCGTAGTACTTGCGGTATTTGCCCAGGTTGTCCATGAAGAGCTTGTCCATCTTAACGCACCAATCATCACCAATAACATTGGTTGCCACCGCCTCGAGCTTTTGCAAAAGTTCGCTCGGTGGATCTCTTTGCTCCACTTCATACCGATCGCTCACCTTGAGCAAAAACTCGAGTTTCTTTTTGTTGCTCCAGAAGTATGGGTGCTTCAGCACCTGGTCTGTGTTGGGTCTGAGCTTTGGGTCTCTCGATATCATCTTGGAGATTAGATCCTTGGCCTCAACGACATTATCGGGCAATATGTCCAAAGCGTCCAAAGAATACTCGCCCTTAATCACATTCCCCTCCCTCAAATATCTGTCTCCGAATGGGTGAGAACCATTGGAAAGAATGTAGTAAAAGACACAACCAAGAGAAAAGATGTCAATAGCTCTAGTGAGCCTTCTCTTGGAGAGCGTGTCAAACACCAACGGCTCTGCAATCGAGTTTGTGGATGTGTTGAAGGAGTGATCGCTCACAGACGAATAGGCAGAGTTCTCATCCACAAGCAACTCTGGGGCTCGCCAGCCAGATGTTCCAGCAGCGTGCTGTGTTGTAGCTCTGAACGAACTCTCATCAGCTTCAAGACGTTTACACAGTCCAAAGTCGGAGATGAGAATACGCACAGGCGAGAACTCGCCGCCCTTGGTCTTGAGCTTTTTAGGTGGCGCCACGAGAATGTTTTGAGGCTTGATGTCTCTGTGCACAATCTTGAGAGAGTGCAAGTGATGCAAACCTTTGGCAATTTGCTCCAGAACATTCACAGGGTTCATAAGAGACAACAGCTCAGGATATTCTTCCGCCTTCTCAATGACATCCTCCAGCGACGCCGAACACAGCTCCAGAGCAATGAAGAGGAACTTATCGTTGGTTTCACTGTAAAAGTACCGAATCACGTTCGGGTGATCATCACTCTCGGTCAGGAGGTTGATTTCATGGCTCGCAACGTCGAAGAAGTCAATCAGCATTCTCTTGACAGCAACGTCTCTGTTTTGGAACTTACCCTTGAACACGACTGTACCGTAAGAGCCATATCCAAGAATTGACGTCGACAGCTCCAGGCCCTTGATCTTTGGTGTTGCCGGTAGCTCCTGTACCTCTGCCTCAGTTGTCTCAATGTTTTCTTGTGCATCCTGAGCCTCTTTTGATTCAGAAGTGCTTTTCTTTGTCTTCTTACCACCCCGTGACCCCCGCTTACGCTTCTTGAGCGTCTTTTCCATCTTCTCCTCAGCAGGTGGTTCAACAATCTTCACCTCCCTTTTTTTCGGAATGGACTCTGGCTCCTCCTCCTCTTCGTTTGTTTCAACTGTTTCTTTGGTCTCTTCAATCGCTGGGCTGTCCACGTCTTCAATGACAATCTCAGGTATTGGAATTTCGTCCATGACGTGGATCTGTAGACCAAGGTGCTTAAAGACAGAGTTGAGTCCTAGTAGAACTGGCTTGGCTGAAACATCACCAAACACCTTCACCAGAACTAACAGCGCCAAGTAGACTGCTATGTAAAGCACCACCAATGCGCCAGCGTAATAAATAAGCCACTTGATACCCCTGTAAAAGACACCGTCTGCCTCGCTATGTGGTGCAGGGTCGATCCCCAGAACTGGCGGGCTGGAGGGGAGCCCTAGCCACTCAGACCGGGATGGTGGGTTGTACAATCCCAATTCGTTTGTACGTGTGTAAGGCTCGCTAGGGAAGTGTGTTGGATACCCCACAATGACCCCAGTAGGGATCTCATCATCCTCTATTGATGGAAGATGTACCCCGACAACAGCGGTGTTGAAGTGCTGAGGCGAATTGAGAATGTGCGAAGCCCTCCACCTTTCGCTCAACGAATAGCGCGAGGTTGGTGCTGACTGTACCAACGAGGGATAGAACTCGCTTGACATGGCATACCACGAGCCGTCTCTCGTTGTGTCTAGATATGTCCCCTTCTCAACAACCTCTGTAGGTGGCTTCAGAGGGTGAGGCACGATGATGTAGTTGGAAGAGTCAATCTCTGCTAGCCGTTCGTCGTGAAGAATGTCAAACACATTGACTGCTGTGAAAGGCAGCTGGCTTACCCACCTGGCCCTTTTCGACTCAATATCGATCGCTAGTACTGTGCTGTCGTGGAAGGGCGCAATGTATGTGCCATCGAGCGGGATCTTATTCTGGAATGCCAGGTCGCTATCGATGTTGTTCGGCCCCCAGGTGGAGTACGTAACGTTCCAGTATGTGTCTCTGGAGTGGATTGTGAGCTCGTAAGTGGTTTTGCCGAGCATGAAGAGGTCAGAACAGTCGCTTGTGGAAGAGCACACATCGCCAGAGCCATACGTGGAGAGAATCTCACCCGTGTGGATGTCGATAGTGTACAGGGACGACTTCCGTACTCCCGTGTACACCTTATCATCTCCACTGAGTGCAAATGGACTCTGTAGCACCAGGTGTGCTATCGAAACGGGCAGTTTGTTAAGGCCAGCCTGCTTGTTGAAGAAATATAAATTTCCGTCACCGTACGGTTCCACAATCCATACCAAAGTATCCTCAGTCTCCTCAGATATCGACGCATTAGACGTAACCTGGATCAGGGGCTCTGCCTCAAGAGACCACACAACTTCGCCCGTGTCTCTATTTAAAGCATGTAGCCCTCCCTCAACGTCTGATGCCAAAATCACTGACGAAAGCTGGAAGTCCTGGATAGGCCGTACTCCGAGTCTCCTCAGGTGTTCCGTGTCTGTGGGGAGATCCAGGTGGTTGGACTGTCGCTCCAGATGACCCAGTTGATGAGCATCTGAGTCGTGCGGGAAGTCCAGCGTCCTCACTGCGGTCTCCTCCCTATCGAAAAACCAGCCAGGAAGCGCCTGTACCACCAGCAGAATGAACACTGTGAATAGCGCCGCGACGGTTTTGAGGGGGAACCGCATCACGAAGTTAACACTGAGAGCTCTTCTGGGGTTGTTAGTGGTGGCATCAGCTCAAATTCGCTCATGATCTGGCCAGCGCGCATACCGAATGCGGAAATATTCGCGCGCACAGCATTACTCGTGCAACAATAGCGGGTGTGGCACCATCTCCCCCATGCCTGAAGGCCTTAGCAATCTACAATTCCATATTGAAAAATTCATCTACAACATCAATTAAAACGCCTTTATGTGGGTGCCGCCTGGCAGTAGCCCGTGAAGTGAAACCATCGAAATCATAACTATACCGCACCAACGCGGTCCTCGACAATACCCCGGAGGATCTTGATGCTGTCGTAGAAAGGGTCGTAGTGCATCCCGTCGTTAATCCTCACATGCTTAGGCTTGTTTCTGTGCTCTGTGCCAGGCGAAGGCCAGGTACACTTGAGTCCCAGTCTAGCACACTCGTGGCATCTAGGCTTGGTTTCGCAACACCGCTTCTTGCGGTGACGGCACGTTAGGCATCCCATACGTGAACGTTTCACCTTGCCGTCAGCATCCACCCGCTTAGGTGGAGATGTCATTGAGGTGGGGGTCGAGGCAGAGCTCTTGTGGTTGTAGTACTCTGGTGAGCTCCCCACAGAAGACTGCGAGGACTTCTTGTTAGAGTAGACAGAGTCGTTGTTAGATGATGTCGACGAGACAGAAGAGTGTGCATCGTCAACGTAAACCGCAGGAGCCAGTCCTAGTTCCATCTGAGTGGTGTTGGTAGGGTATGTGTTGAGCCAGCCCGCTGGATTAGTGGTGTACTCGAGGTGTGTGTTGGGCATGTTCTGGTAGCGGTATTGCAGCGGGGAGCTGTAGAGAGCCATCTGCTCCACGGGGGACATGGCCTCCTTCTCCTCGTACAAGAACTCCTGGGGCTCCATCAGTGGCTATTATGTCTCTTGTATCAGCTTGTTGTAGCTCAATGTCTTCAAGTTATTAGCCCAGTCTCGACCAAAGTATGAGAAGTTTTTGTGTCAGTGCCTTTGTGTCAACACTTGTTTTCAATCTATGGGCTGGTACCTTAGCAGGACTCCGCGGGCTTATATAGCTTGAGCAAAGCCAGACCCGGACTTACATGTCAAGACGGGTGCTTTACTTGTTGTTATGCGAGCTCGATCCAAAGTATATGCATTCTGCCGCCGTTGTATGCATCCAGGCGCGCGTGACTGTAAGACGCATGCGCAACACCCACTGTCAATACGCGAGACCTTCATTTCAGGATTTTTCGTATTGGCCTTGCGCACCGGACTTGTGTTCACTTTCCATTCGGGAAGCTCCTTGCGTGCTCGGGAACTGGACAGGACGGGCCGCTATAGGCTGGTAATTTTGGCACCATTTGCTTGCGCTAGGTCAGGCACTCATTCTCCGCTACGAGTGAGTGGCCCAACCCCGCGAGGCTCTTTTCGGGCCATTGACGAGATACGCAAACCATAGAAACCACAAGCCCCCTCGTCATTGCACTCAATCTGTCTGGGCAAGCCGCGGTGTACAACCTGCTTGTCGTAGCTACTGCTGACACCTGTGTCTGCAGAGCTGTGCCGCTGGCTAAATTTGGAGCGCTAGGGCCTCGCCGCATGACATTTCGGGATCCCATTACCAACCAGCCAGGTAAATCTAGAGATACAGGCGATTATCAATAGAGCTTTGACTCTTTGATATATCCTCCACAACTGTCCCTCCGTGGTTGTAGAATTGCATCAGTCCTCGGATGTATCGCCAATTGGTTCTAGCTCAACATTCCACACGACACCCAGCTTCACATGCACGGCAAGCCCAAAAAAAAATAACGAGTATATGGTACCAGCTCCGAGTTGGTGGGAGTCAAAATTGTAACTTCTAGGGCCAAACCTCGTTTAGGCGTTCCGCAAAGAGACAGTGACTCGGTCCACGTCTTTGCATAGGTGTGACCAACAAGGTGTTGAGTAGCAGTGTGATACTGATACCGCCTACCCATACGGCACCACTGATAACTAAGAAGGCAAATCACCACCTTGATATATGAAGCGTTTTAACACCCCTTTGTATTTCCCCCACCCCGTTAACGGGAGAACCCACATTCTGAGCCATGGTGAACAATCTTGCCAGATTGGCACTGGAACATCAATAGAGGTCTCTTGAAGCGTAGACGCCAATCGATGTACATTAAACGGCACAATCTGGCTGCCAAAACCGGCCCCATCAATATTACAGCCAAGTTGACCAAAGCGCTACATATCGGGAAGTCTAACTACGCAAAAAAATAGCCTCATGACACTCATAAATTTTTTGATCAATTCAGCTGGAAGTGATTTCAAATGGGGGAGAGCTGTCTTAAGGAAGGGTACAAAGACACAATAACAGATGTACGACACATCATCTGTGAACAGATTACACTGCCTGCTCCAACAAAGATCACGCTTGGAATCCTGCTCAGTGGCTAAGAAAATACCAGATTAACGCAGGCCAGCCTGCAGCGGTTAAGGACTCACATTTATGTCTGAAACAGACCAATAGTGATGTCCTGTTCGCCCTTCACTGCTCCGAAGGGAAACCGGCTGCGCAAAAACGCATGGAACCCGCTTTGACAGCGAATGGAACGCCTGGACCGAGTCCACGGAAGCTTCGAAATGTTCTAGAGGCCATAGCCATTAATTATTACAGGCTCAAAGAAGGAGACACCGCACAATCTAAGTAGACTGGCCTGGGTGTTCATCATACAACATACGTGCCACAAACCGTTTACCGTCGATTTAGTTCCTGGGACCAAATCTCAAGAGATATGCGTCGGCAGATCTGCTCAGAGTTACCGAGGGCTACCGAATAATAACTAGAGGAGCGTAGGGCCCAAAGGACAACAAGCAGCCAAGACTCTAGGCAGGGTTTGCACAGTTTGTTTGCACAGTCTTGGTTTTCGGCGGTAGTGCTATCCGGCAAGTCCTAGCCGATCTTATCTCTGTCCTCCATTTGTCAATCTGGCCTATGTGGCTGGAACAGGATGGCTGAATAATAATGCAATTCTCAGGGCCCTTGCACTCCAGTTCCAACGACGTGTAAGACTTACAACCCAGGCAAGACCTGGTTCCCAGACTGAAACACTTGGACTGAATTGTCAGATTTCTCCAGCATCGAAGACATTCACAACATCTCGTTGTTGCTCCGGGGACTGAGATTACAACTCAGGCGGGACAGAGGCCTGTCTAAACGGGATGGCACTAGGGTTTAGGCTTTCGCGGAGCGCGCCCAACTCATGCATGGAAGGTGGATAATGCGTTCGAAGGCGCCATGGAAGCATTTCTGTTTTCGGCAAGTGCTTGCGAGTTGACTGTGTCCTTATGGAGTAAAGTAGGAGCAACCAACGAAAAACAGATCTACGGCACCGCGTTACGAACGGCTTCACGGAGTCATGTGTTTAGGTTAGACTCCACTGTAGATGCCTGTGAGAGCTTCCACCGCAGCTTTAGTTTGGTCAAGGTCACACCCTAGATAAGATAACTTCCACTAGCAACAGCAACCGGAGAATAGACGTGGGCCGAAATAGACCCCCTGAGTTTGGATCGTTAGTTGTGTCTGGGCTCTAACGCGCACACAGCACCGTTGCGTCCGTTCGGCTATCTCGATACGGTATCTGGCTGGAGTGCCGTTCAACGGTGTGGCAAATGCCGTAGGACAATAAAAGGGGCACGAATTAGCCACACATCGGCCTGAGGCGCTTAGCTAAGTCGTATATGCCAGTTGCCAATAATCTCCACCTCGCTTATAGTCGGACAGAGTCGGACAGAGTCGAAAGTTAGGTTTTACATTGGGCGTCACATCCGCGAGCAACCAGGTTAAGGTTCCCAGCAATGACAGGTTTCTAGAAGCCGGAGGGATCTACACTGGAACTCGTCGATGGGCATGTCTCACACAATTCGTATATCTGGGAAGCAGCGAACCCCCTTAGCCACTTTTGCCCCTGTTCATTATGTGATTGATTCATAGTACACCCATAAAATGTGCTGTGGTTATCGAGCATATTCTCAGGATACAGATACAGAGGGGTCGCATACATGGAGCATTCACTGATAGACAGGTGCAAGCATGCCACTAGCGCTTACATGAGTCGCAAATTATCTGCACACTTCCGTCTCGCCGAAGTGGCCACAGGCGGCCTCCCCGTCCACGTCAGCGTACATTTCGAGGTGATCTCACAGGCGCTTTGTCTTATGAGCACACTGGGATGTCCGGATTAGAGGGGTGCCAAGGCGATTACATTTCTATCGCCGGGCTCAGCGTGAATTCCGACATTCCCCGGGGCTCCGGGAATGGGAGGGGCACGAGCCCTATGGCCCGCCACGGCATCCAAATAACGCCTTGAGATGTAATCTCCGACTCGTACGGAACAATGCCTTGTGAAATTGACTGGGATCAAATATTCAGTGGTGATACGGTAGGTTAAGCCTCTCAGATGCGCAGATGGAATGGCGCTGGCTCTGAACAAGTCATCCTCCTCATTAGCCCTGAATGTGGTCAGGCTCTAAATATCGACGATCCCTGCCTGGGACACGCCAACTTTGACAGGTTTCTGGAATCGCTGTCGGAAGTGTGTCTCCAGAGGGAGGCCCACCAATGACAACAATAAGGAAATGCGAACAATACCTCGATCTCAAGGCAACTCATTGGATTGATCTCAATTGACCCATCTCGCCTCAACACCTCTTTAATACTGGCTTTTTGCACATCTCAAGCGAAATCACAATTCCGAATTTCCGGATAGACGGCGAGGCCGCGCAAGCCCGAGACGCTTCGACATAACTAAAGCGGAAAGTGGTGCCGGAAGTGTCTGGGTGTGCCTAGCCATAATGGATTACATATCACGGTCATAGGCGGTCTTGGTGCTCCAAATTTTAAGCACGTTTTACAGGGCCAAGAGTTTGTAACGGCCGTTTCAGTTGAGGCTTGCAAGAAGGACATTATGACCCAGTCGCCACGTAACTTCCGCTCCACGTCTCAACTATTGCACTTGCCACACACGGCAGGAGTAACATGGCATGCTAACCTGGTGAGTCAGTACTGTAGGCTAACATGTGATGAAATTGCACAGTTCGCATAGACAGGGATACAACAATGTTTACCAGCATGACGGGACATGCGACAGGTGGATTTTATTCGTCACTCTTATCTTACCCCATATTTTTTTCCGCCTGTTCCCGTGTTGAGGATGACTAGTCACTCACCGATCCCAACAAATGCAACTCGATAAAGAGAGGACGCTGCTCCTGTAAGCCAGCATTCTGCATCAAGAATCAAAGCAGCATTATGCGAGTCACATATTACCAGGTTCAACTCCTTGCGAAACTACCATGTCGCAATTTATCTCAGAGCCAAATGCCTAGCCTTAAATTTAGCCTATACTCTAATTACCCCACACTGTTGCTTTGAGGATTCGCGCATAGAACGAGTTCGCGTGCGATTGCGCGAACATGGCGCCAGGGCCACCCCACTATCTTCACAAAGGTAACATGCTCAGAAGGGCGCTGTCGCAGACTACCAAGAGGCTGCAAGGCGTGGCCTCCAAGACTGAGTCCCATATCTCCAATCTCGAGCAGTCTCCAAACAGAGCACAACCGTGGTCGCCATCACAGGCGGCCCGAAGTGAAGTCGTGAAGCATGCCAAATTCCTTGGGAAGGTTATGGAGCTCCAGCCTAGGCCATACTCTGCAATGGAGCTGATTTCAAAGGAGCCTGTCAGGTTCATTGACGACCGCATTGCGGTGTGCCAGGGAAACAAACAGGGAGGTCAGGGCCATCCGAAGGTTTACATCAATCTTGAGCCCAAGAGACCGCATCCATGCGGTTACTGTGGTTTGAGATATGCGATGGAGAGCTATCGGGAGGAGATCTAGGCCCCTATTTATCTATTTATTTATTTATTTATCCACATACATTACCCAGGAGATGTTTTTGTAACTCATAAGAGCGCACCATCATCTAGATGGAATGGAGAAAGGATAGTAGACCAAACACCACAACAACCACACTAACGTCGAATAGAACCATCTGCAGAAGCTCAAGGTACTTTACACCAACTCTGACACGATTACGCCACACAGGCGGCAAAAATGCCTCAGGTACAAAGTCCATGTAGCTGAGAATCTTGGAGTTTGAATACGAGTCTGGCATGCCTTGGAGGACTGATGCGTAGTAACCAATGGTAATCACCTCTAGAGCTGCAAAGATTTGTGTGAAGAGAGAAGAATGATAACTTCTTGGGATAAAGTCGGTGGATGAGTGATGCCCTTGAAGGAAAAAGTATACACACATGATGACGTTGAGTAGCAACTTGCCCAACATCAGCTGCGCCTTAAAACGGTCATTTTTGTGCCTCTCATACATCAACTTTTCTGTATTAACTGGAGCACCCTGAGGAGCATCGAAGCCCGCTTGTTTGAGCATTGCGGCAAAAGGGTCCTCTTCAGTCTTTGGTGTTGAGTCCAAACCAATAAGCTGCTGCATGATGTCCATCTCCTTCAACTCACTCATCGGCTCATGATGAGCTCTCTCTCTCGCCAAGATTTTGTCCAGCGTTTGCTGGAACTCGTCGATGTCGTGCTCTGGGGGGTCATCGTAGATGCCCTGGGTCGAGGCGGCCGTGCTGTGAGCGGATGTACTCGAAGAAGATGGAGCTGGGACCTTGGTAGAAGGAGCCGAATCAGAGCTCTTGGTAGATTCAGGCTTTTCATTTGAAGCTAATGACGCTTTTGGAACCTCACCAGTAATTCTTTGTAGTCTGGCGTTGGAGTTGGCCATTTTGGCCGCACGACGCTCGCGCAACTTCTGCCGTTTCTCAGCCTCAGAAATCCCTTCAGACATAGTGCCTATCTTGATCTATTGCTCAGTAGCTCTATCGAAAATGCGGCAGAGAAAAGTCGTGGAGAACGAGTAGAAATGTAGTACGTCGTCCGTTGCCATTTGCGCGCGCGTGGCCCTACCACTACAGCAGATCTCATCTCTAATTGTACATTTTCATTACACGTTATAAATAAATCGAGCTTTCTACTTTAAGTCGCTCCCTACAATCTCCTCCCATGTCTTTCCCTCCTTTTTGAGCTCAGCGGCAAGCTCGTCCTTGATCTTGCAGATAAGACCTGGGCCTTTGTAAGCAAACGCGGTGTAGAGCTCCACATACTTTGCACCAGCCTTGCCGAATTCCAGAGCGTCCTTGCCCGAGTCAATGCCACCACAGCCGACAAGGATAAGATCAGATCCTTTGGTATACTTGGCGGCCGTTCTCAAGGCCTTGAGAGCGTATGGCTTGAGAGGCTTACCGGAGAGACCACCAGCCTCTGAAGTAACGCCTGGGGAAGACACCAAGGAGTCTGGTCTCTGAATTGTGGTATTGGAGATAATGATTCCGTTGACCTTGGAATCCTTAGCTGCAGTAACAATAGACTTGATCTCAGACTCGTCGAGGTCAGGAGCCACCTTCACGAGGACCGGTGTCTTCTTGTCGAAAGAGTCTCTCTTGGCGATAACCGCCTTAAGAAGAGCCGATAGCTTACCTTCGCCTTGAAGATTTCTGAGTCCTGGAGTGTTTGGAGAGGACACATTGACAACGAGCACATCTGCGTAGTCGTTGAAAGTGTCAACTCCCTTGACATAATCCTCAACCTCTTCACCAAACTTGTTCTTACCAAGGTTAACGGCCAAAAGCTTGTTATCGTACAAGGAGAGATTTCCTTGTCCCTTGAAATATCTCTCGAGTCTCTTTTTGAGTCTCACAACAACGTCAAGGTGTCCCTCAGAGTTGAAGCCATATCTGTTAATCACCGCTTCGTCCTTTGGCAGTCTGAAGAAGCGAGGCTGAGGGTTTCCAGGCTGGGGGAGAGGAGTGATAGATCCGATCTCGACATAACTGAAGCCAGACTTGAACAGCGAGTCAATGGCTTCGCCGTTCTTGTCAAGCCCGGCTGCAAGTCCAATAGGCGAGCTCATCGTCTTGCCAAAGACATTGACCTTTAGGACGTCGTCATCCTTTTCGAAAAACTCACGGGGAGAGAGTCCGTATTTCATCAGCCAGATACCAAAGTTGTGGCCCTGCTCGGCCGTGGTGATGGATCTGATCACAGGACAGAAGAGATATTCGTGGATCGAGGAGCGCACGTCGAAGCAGTAAAGGGTGAAAAGACCGCCACCGACCAGTGCAGTCCCCAGACCAAGTTTGCTCCCAAGGAATGACCCCTTCAGAGGTCTGAGAGGACGAATCGATCTGAACATGGTGATTTGTTTAGTACCCAGTGATGCTATCGATCCATAATTTTTCACCGCGCTCGGAAGACCGCATCCGTGCAGGTCATCACTGCCATCATATGACCGAGCAGGAGTCGGTTGAGCCCTATTTCCGGGATTCATGCCCGGTGGTGCTCCTTAGTTCAGAAAGCCCCAAGGGATGGTTTACGGGTTTTCGTTATCATAATGCTTTCTTAGGAAATGCGCAAGGGTGTTCGGGAACAATGTCTGAGTCCAATTCCCCCATACGATGCACGACTGGCATTTCACATGCATATGCTTCCACCGGGAGGCCTGGGCAATCTTCTCGGCTCGGGGAGAGACTTTTATGGGGTTGCCGGTGACATCTTCCACGGCGCCAGTAAGACGCGAATGCATACTTGATCTCCGGCGGAGATAACTTATCACAATCGTACCTCGACAACAAGTCAGCCCCCATATTCAATTGCTCTCCAGGCATCCATTCAAGCTCATCGAGAGACACTCACAGCAATAATGTCATCAACGATCCTTACAAAAGAGCAATTCGAGACGCTTAAGGAGAAGGCCATTAGCGCTCTCGACTTGTCGTACTCCCCGTACTCCAAATTCCGGTAAGTCCATTGTTGAGAACGTTTTTCAGGCCGTGACTAACAGTAGAGTTGGATGCTGTCTGATGACAGAGTCTGGTGAATTCTTCATGGGAGCGAACATTGAGAACGCCTCGTACGGTGAGTGGAGTACCTCGAGAGACACTAACAACAGGAGCTGCCATCTGTGCTGAGCGGTCTGCCATTGTCACTGCTGTGCTACAAGGCCACCGCAAGATCAAGGCGATTGCCATCTCGAGCGATATGGCTGACGAGTTCATCTCGCCCTGTGGCATCTGCCGTCAGCAGATTCGGGAGTGGGGGACAGAGATTGAGATCTTGATGTTCAAGAAGGACGGCAGCCATGTTAAGAAGACGCTCGAGGATCTCTTGCCTATGAGCTTCGGGCCAGACCAGCTCAACTAAGGGGCTTGCCCCACTAGGGGGCTTGGTCATGCCAAAAACGAGCCCCATCCAATACATTAAGCGGAGCCACACATTCATACGGAACAAGCTGTTATAGTGAAGACCATACTGGTGATAATTCAGTCCATACACATCATTGCCCTACTGATAGTCCCTTGGCACCTAAGCGCTCCCTTGTATACGTAAATAGGTATCGCGGAAAAAACTGCTCATCCACAACCACCACCATGTCGATTTGCGCCTCGCCAAACTGCGGAAAGGAGACAGCCTCAACTCTGAAGTGCCCTGTGTGCCTCAAGCAGGGCATCACCTCTGTCTTCTGCGACCAGGCGTGCTTCAAGAAGGCCTGGCCCGTGCACAAGGCGATCCACGCTAAGCCTGGCGTGGAGACGTACAACCCCTTCCCCGAGTTTCCCTTCACGGGATCCCTCAGACCATCGTACCCTCTTTCACAGCGTCGCGAGGTGCCCTCCAACATTGTCCCCACAGACTATGCCCTGGACGGAGCCCCAACCTCTGAGATTCTTAACGACAGAAGCTCCAAGATCCCAGTGTACACTGAGGAGGAGCAGAAACTCGCCAGAAGAGCCGCTGACATTGGGCGTGAAGTGCTCGACATTGCTGCTGCTCTCGTGAAGCCAGGAACCACCACCGATGAGATTGACGCTGCTGTGCACCAGGCCACAATAGAGAGAGGTGCCTACCCATCGACCCTCAACTACTACAACTACCCAAAGAGTGTGTGCACCTCTGTGAACGAGGTGATATGCCACGGAATCCCAGACAAGAGACCACTGCAGGATGGCGACATTGTGAACATCGACATCTCGCTCTACCACCAGGGCTTCCACGCCGACCTCAACGAGACCTACTACGTGGGGACTCCATCCAAGGAGGCCATCAACGTCGTCGAGACTGCACGTGAGTGTCTGGACCTCGCCATCGCAGCCTGTAAGCCTGGAGTGACGTTCAGATCGCTCGGTGATATCATCGAGAAGCACGCAAAGGCCAACGGATGCTCTGTGGTGAGATCCTTCTGTGGCCACGGCACTGGCAAGTTCTTCCACTGTGCCCCACAGGTTGCACACTATGCCAGAAACAAGTCGCCAGGCATCATGAAGCCGGGAATGGTGTTCACGATCGAGCCGATGATCAACGTTGGTACCTACAGAGATGTGCAGTGGCCTGACGACTGGACTGTCACCACTGCTGACGGTAAACTGAGTGCGCAGTTCGAGCACGAGCTACTGGTGACCGAGGATGGTGTGGAGGTGCTTTCTGCGAGAAAGGAGAACTCTCCAGGAGGTAAGAGAGAGAGAAAGTGACATTACATAGACAGATGGTGGATAGATGAAGTAGAGGAGGCAATAGGAGAAAAACTAAAAAAACGTCGGAAATAATTCACAGAGGACAATAGAATGGCAAGCAATATCAAAGGGATCTAGGCCAGTCCCAAGGCTTATTGAATAGTTTGAGATGTCACCACTATGTGGAAATTGTGTCGCGTAGAAAATGTGAAAAAAACGTCCACGCGTCGCCACTCAACCCCAAGAGCATGTCATCGCTACAGCTTCTGAACCCAAAGGCGGAGTCGCTGAGAAGACAGGCTGCCCTCCAGGTCAACATTGCGGCGGCCCAGGGCCTCCAGCAGGTGCTGGAGACGAATCTCGGGCCAAAAGGGACCTTGAAGATGCTGGTGGATGGTGCTGGTAACATCAAGCTCACAAAGGACGGCAAGGTGCTTCTCTCGGAGATGCAGATCCAGCATCCTACTGCTGTGATGATTGCGAGAGCTGCTGCTGCCCAGGACGAAATCACCGGTGACGGCACAACAAGTGTGGTGCTTTTAGTGGGAGAACTGCTCAAGCAGGCTGAGCGCTTCGTCTCTGAGGGTGTGCACCCACGTATCATCACCGACGGCTTCGAGATTGCCAGAAGAGAGACGATGAGCTACCTGGAGAAGTGCAAAATATCCAAGGAGATGGACAGAGAGACCCTCCTTCAAGTGGCGAGAACATCTCTCGCTACAAAGGTGTCAACGGATGTTGTGGAGACACTGGTTCCTATAGTGACCGACGCCGTGCTGAACGTCAAGACGGACAAGGGGCTCGACCTTCACATGGTGGAGATTATGCAGATGCAGCACGGTAGCTCACGTGACTGTGAGCTGGTGAAGGGGCTTGTGCTGGACCACGGTGCAAGACACCCAGACATGCCCAAGAGAGTCCAGAATGCCTTTGTGCTGATTCTCAACGTGTCGCTCGAGTACGAAAAGACCGAGGTGAACTCGGGCTTCTTCTACTCGTCTGCTGAGCAGAGAGACAGACTTGTCCAGAGCGAGCGCAAGTTTGTCGATGACAAGCTCAAGAAGATTGTGGACTTGAAGAATGAGGTGTGTGGACTGGATGGTGAGCACGGCTTTGTCGTAATCAACCAGAAGGGCATTGATCCGATGTCGCTGGACGTTTTGGCCAAGCACGGGATCCTCGCTCTGAGAAGAGCCAAGAGAAGAAACATGGAGAGACTACAGCTCGTGACTGGTGGTGAGGCACAGAACTCGGTTGATGATTTGACCCCTGAGGTATTGGGATTCTCGGGCATGGTGTATGAGGAGACTCTTGGGGAGGACAAGTTTACGTATGTGACTGAGAACAGAGAGCCAAAGAGTTGTACGGTGCTGATTAAGGGATCTTCCAATCACATTCTCAACCAGACCAAGGACGCTGTGAGAGATGGTCTCAGAGCCGTTTCCAACGCCATTAAGGATGAGGGTGTGGTGCCTGGAGCGGGCTCGTTCTTCCTGGCTGCCTCGGAACACCTCACCAAGAACATTTCGACTCTTTCCAAGGGCCGTACAAGAACTGGTGTCCAGGCATTTGCAGAGGCGATGCTGGTGATTCCAAAGACGCTGGTGAAGAACTCTGGCTTCGACGCTTTGGATGTCGTTTCCACGTGCCAGGACGAGCTTGAGGAAGGCCGTGTCATTGGCATTGACCTCACTGCTGGTGACTCTTGTGATCCAACCATTGAGGGCATCTGGGACTCGTTCAGAGTACTGAGAAACGCCATCACATCTGCAGTCGGCATCTCTAGCAACCTGCTACTGTGTGATGAGCTGCTCAAGGCTGGCCGCTCATCGCTCAAGGAGGGCCAGCAGCAATAGACGTCATTGAGTAAGTGTTGTAGACCCCTGTAAAACTTCACTTGTATATCATCAATTGGGCTCCTCTTTTGGCAATTAACCACGCCAGACCATCCCATCAATGACCCGATACAACTTTTCACACCACCCTTCCCATTTCAACCTGCCCATCACCATCCGTTAGTGAATTTTTCAGGTCCCGATTCGGCAATGCGCGCTGCGGGGAAACCCCACTGACACATAAAGCCGACCCCGGCTTTCTCTCGTATAAAGGCCATCCTTTCCCAATGATCCAGCCTCATGATCCTCTCCAAGTTCCCATACCCCAGTGCCAAGGAGGCACTTGCTCGCCACTCTGAGCTTGTTGCAACCATTCAGCAGTGGTTCTCTTCGCCACGGTTTGAAGGACTCCAGAGGCCCTACAATGCTGAGACAGTAGCACAGTATAGAGGAAGTCTGGATGAGACTTATGACTCGAATATCCAGGCAAAGCGACTGTTTGATCTTTTGAATGAGCGCTTCGATCAGAAGAAACCGGTCTACGCCTTGGGGTCCATCGACCCTGTACAGATGTCACAGAATGCCCTTTTCCAGGAGGTGTGCTACATATCTGGCTGGGCAGCCTCTTCAGTACTCACTACAACAAACGAAGTGGGGCCAGACTTTGGTGACTACCCTTACAACACCGTTCCCAATCAGGTGGAGCGCATGTTCAAAGCTCAGAAACTGCATGACAAGAAGGCATATTTCAATTGGGTCAAGGACCCTTCGAAAGACCGAGTGGACTACTTGAAGCCGATCATTGCCGATGCAGACACGGGCCATGGTGGAGTCAGTGCAGTGATGAAACTGGCGAAACTGTTTGCTGAGAATGGTGCTGCGGGCATCCACATTGAGGACCAGCTGCACGGTGGTAAGAAATGTGGCCATCTCGCCGGAAAAGTGTTGGTACCTATCTCAGAGCAGATCAGACGGCTCGTGGCTTGCCGTTTGCAGTGGGACATCATGGGGATAGAGCAAGTGCTCATAGCACGGTCCGATGCAGAGACGGGTTCGCTTTTGAGCTCTAGTGTTGACAAGAGGGATCACGAGTTCATTCTGGGTGTTATTGAACCTGTGAAGCCTCTGAGTGAGGCAATTGCAGAGGCTCAGTCTCGAGGCCTCGCTGGATCACAGCTGGACGAAGTTGAAAAGAAATGGCGTGATGAGAACCCAGTCTATACCTTTGGAGAAGCTGTTGAGATGAAGCTGAACGATCTGGGCAAGTCTGAACTTATAGAGCAGTTCAAGCAAGGACTCTCAAATTATGAGTCACGTGCCCTTTTCAAAGAGCTGACTGGGGAGGAGATCTTCTTCGACTGGGATGCCCCGAGAACGCTCGAAGGCTTCTTCCTCAACAAGTCCTCAATGGATGTTGCTGTTAAGCGGGCTCTGGCATTTGCACCACATGCCGACGTTCTGTGGTTGGAAACAAAGAAACCAGACTTGTCCGTGGCACAAGAGTTTGCAAAGAGAATCCACGACGTGTATCCTAATAAGAAGCTTGTTTACAACTTGTCGCCATCTTTCAATTGGCTTGCTCATGGCTTCACCGAGAACGATTTGAAAGAGTATGTTGGTGAGCTTGCCAAGAGCGGCTTTGTGCTACAGATTGTGTCTTTGGCTGGTCTTCACTCGAATGCCGTTTCATCGTTCGAGCTTGCCAAGGGATTCAGTTCCGAAGGCATGAAGGCATACGTTGAACTCGTTCAAAGCAAGGAGAGGGATCTTGGATGTGACGTTTTGACTCACCAGAAATGGTCAGGTGCAGAGTACGTGGACTCGATCGTGCAGGTAGTTAATGGTGGGAGCTCAATGACCAGCGCCACAGGAGGTGCCTCCACGGAGCATTCCTTCTAAGCTATAAACAAAATAAATATTTTTTTAATGTGAGGTTGTTGAACACTGCTGTTTTTAGTAGTTGTAGACCTTTTCCTTTACCAGGATAGGGTAAGTCATAGTTTGAAATAGTGATTTTGTTTTTAGCCCTTCTGAAAATCCCTTGATATCCTTCAATGACTCTAAAAATTCGAATTTTTGCATTATGGGAATCTCTGACCTCATATCTATCTAGTTGTCACATTTCTCATCATTCAAGGCCTCTATAACATGCTTTTGGTTGCACCAGTTGTGCGAGCGGGCAAGTTATTACCGCTTTGGGCCGACATCCAGACCCACACCCACACACCACCAGCATGCTTCGCGAGTGAACACCACAACACTGCCCTGAGATCCAGACGAGGCCGCCATGACAACGTCGCTCAAATCCTTCATCAAGTCCGTGAGGGCCTCACGGACCATTGCAGATGAGCGGTCGGTGATACGCCGAGAGTCTGCACTCATCAGAACCGCTTTCAAGGACACCAAAGTATCGCAAAACACGCGCCGGGTGAACATTCAGAAACTCCTTTATCTGTACATCCTGGGAGAGAAGACTCACTTTGGACAGGTGGAATGTATCAAGCTTCTCGCCTCTCCAAACTTCACAGACAAGAGACTTGGCTATCTTGCCACAATGCTTGTGCTTGACGAGAACCAGGAAGTACTCACACTCCTGACAAACTCTCTTAATAATGATCTCAACCACCCAAACCAGTTCATTGTCGCATTGGCACTTTCCACACTGGGAAACATCTGCTCGCCAGAGCTTGCAAGAGACCTGTACACCGATGTCGAGAAGATCATCTCTGGCAACAACGATTACCTCAAAAAGAAGGCTGCCTTGGTAGCGTCCAAGATTGTTGAGAAAGACCCAGATCTTGCGGAAGTGTTCCGTGAGAAGATTGATGCCCTACTGATCATTGAGGACCACGGCGTTCTCCTGGGTACCATGAGACTTTTCCGATCCCTCAACGAGGTCTCACCAGAGTCTCGCCCATTCCTTGCATCCAAGGTACCAAAGATTATCGACATCATGAAGGCCATGCTCAACAACTTCAACCCAGAATATGACACTACAGCTCTCAGGGATCCATTCTTGCTTTCGTCAATGGTGAGAACTCTAGCAGCATTGGCGGAGAATCAGACCGAGATCAACGACATGCTGACTACGCTTGCCTCGACAACCTCATTTGCGAAAAACCCTGGTGCGGCAGTACTTCACGAAGTTGTAAAGACCATCTTCACAATTCCGAATGTTGATCCTGGCCTCAAGGTTTTGGGAATCAACACACTCGGCCAGCTCCTGTCTACGAAGGAGAACAACAACAGATACGTGGCTCTCAACACACTGCTTACGGTGGTGGCTATCGAGCCACTGGCTGTACAGAGACACAGACAGACGATTGTGGCATGTCTGTCCGATCCAGACGTTTCTATCAAGCGGAGAGCTCTGGAACTTTCATTCGCTATCCTGGATGCTAACAATGTCCGTATTATCGTGAGAGAAATCCTCTCCTTCCTTGAGAAAAACAGCGATAAGGAGCTCAAGGCCTATGTCGTGTCAAACATCTCCAACATTCTTGAGAAGGAGCTTGTGCCAAATGAGAAGTGGAAGTTTGACACTGTGGTGAAGCTCGTTGAGCTGAGTGGCGACTCATTGACACCGAAAATTGTATCACAGCTCTTGTCGCTCATCATGAATATCAAGGACGATGAGCTCAAGGCATACACTGCCAACAAGATTCTTGCTGCTGCGATTGAGGAACCAGAGGAGGGACTCTCGCAAATTGCAGTGTACCTTGTTGGTGAGTATGGTGATCTTTTGATTGGAACCTCTCTTAAGGATACCAAAATCACTGAAAAGACGCTCGTGGACTACCTCATGGGTTTCAGCTCCGACTCGATTGTGTCGTACATTCTAACGGCGTGCCTCAAGCTGTCCATCAAAGTATCAGACAAGAGCAGGCTGAGGGACTTTATCAACTCAAAGACAACCTCGAGCGACCTCAACATACAGATCAAGGCGGCCACATACTCAGCTCTATTTGATGAAAACGAGACGGTGAAGCGTGGCATTTTAGGGAGAATGCCAGCTCCTGTGATATCTGAGAAGGAGACACTCTCGCTGACCACAAAACGTACAAAGGTTGTTACGCCTACAGCGAAAACGGAGGATCTTCTCTTGGATCTCATGGGAGACAACGACTCCCCTGCGCCTGCGGACACCGACCTCTTGGGAGACATCTTCGGGTCCAAGGCGCCTACTGTGGATGCTCCATCGGGGATCGAGGCCCTGTCTAATGGCACCGTACGCGTTTCCTTTGTTCCAAAGAGCTTTGGCAACGGCCAGGCAAGCATAGAGACAGTTGTGGAGAATAAGACGGAATCTACAATTTCGGGGATGCAGCTGCTCATTGCCGTGCCAAAGAGCCAGAAACTCACCATGTCCTCCATCTCAAACAGCGTCATCTCTGCACATGGCTTTGTGACACAAGAATTGAAGATCACGGGCCCTGCTGGCTCCAAGGTGAAGCTTAGAGTCAAGTTTGAGTACGATGATGGCGGGAGAAAGACGGAGCAGTTTGACTTTGGCGGGTTTGGCCAAACTCTTTAGCTGTCAGCATGGAATAATAGGCACGACGGAGTCATTGTACGTAGATCTTGTACAAATTGGGTTGCTTGCTACTAGTGTAAATAATATGTAGCAATTGTGCCACTACGCTTGCGCCTGTGATAAACTTAGTGAGAGACACCAGTGGAGACACCCTCCGCAACCTCGTCAATCTTGTCAGCAACCTTGGAGGAGGAGCCAACGTACTTGGAGGCGAGTGGCTTGATGACAGAGTTGTAGACAACCTGGGCACCGCCAAACTGTGGGAGAGCGAGGTAGAGCAGGAAGACAGTCTTCATGAACCAGTAGAATGGGATCCAGTAGAGGATCGCCTTGGACCAGAACTCAATCACATTGAGGAAGGCAAACACCACCCAGTAAGTGAGAAGCTCAGTGTCGTCTCTCGAGGAGGCGGTGTTGAGAGCCTTCAACGAGAGGTAGCCTGGCACAACAAAGCCAGCAATGTTGGAGAGGAGCTGGCCAATGCCACCAACGTTGATGAAGATGAGCAAAAAGTAAAGTGCACCAGCTCCCACAACGGCGTACGATCTTGGAAGGCCCGAAGCCGACTCAAACTGCGTCAGCACGTGGTTACCTGCGAATTTCTAAACGTTAGTCCATTGCACACACACCTCAACTACTTACGGAGTCAATGCCCTTGAGAGCGCTCTGGAACTGGTTAACAAAGTCGGCCATTTTGTAGTTGCGTGAGTGGTAAGGCGCAGTGGCCATCTGAAATTAACCGAGTTCCGGCCAGGGGCGCCGCGAACGGGCCGGAAGTGGACTTCCGGGCATTGTGGGGACGCCTACGTCTAGATACTTTACGCTTTTGCCTCGCTGTTGATACCGCTACCAGTGATGTTCAGCCTGCCTTTCAAGCTGAGACGCAAGTCGGAGGCAGAGACAGACTCGCACCATTCAGAGAGCCTGACGCGGTCTCTTTCTCACACTATCAGCAAGCGTCTCTCTTTCTTCAACTCTGAGGAGTCGCTCGACACTGAGCTGACGAGGTTCCACACACTTAACCAGGACAGGTTCCCCCGAGAGGTGCTGGATTATCTCAAAGCCAATGGGCTCTCGTCTCCAGAGATTGTAGAGGACGGCGCTGTACGGTTATCGGTTTCCGGCAGCGGCGACACGGTCTTCGTACCCTCTGTGGTTTCAGTCTCTGAAGAGGAGCAGCTCAACGCTGAGAACCCGGTGGAGTCACACGTACAAGACGAGGAGCCCGTAACACACACTTTTGGCGTTGTCATCACGCTGGAGAAGGCGATGCCGATTGCATCTGTCAGGGCCCAGATCCAGTCCGTATGCTCGATAAGGTGGCCCAAGGGCCTCCCTAGCGACAGGTCTATGAAGCGAGAGGACTTTGAGATGGCCCAGGCTTCCTGGGACCTCAACCTGGAGAACTGCAACTTTTGTGAGGTGGAGAGAGCTGTAGAGAGACCTCCCAAGAAGGTTGCCCTACGAAGCTCAGACCAGATCGTACGAGGAGGATACGTGGCGCAGAAGAAGGAGGACCCCTTTGTGGTGGGAGCTCTCAATAGCAGCGGCCTAAAGGAATGGCCTGCAGGGTGCTATGTCTTCATTCTGCCCGTTCTCTTTGAGCCTGCTCTTCCCGAATCGCTTCTTACCACAAAGGCTCATGTCAAGTACGCACTCAAGACTATCGTTGTGCAGAAGAATCGGAACTATGCCTACGGCGAACGCTACATTCCTGTCGTTAGGGGGCCTCCTGTGAGTGGAGTTTCGACCGCGGACAAGCCGATCTTTGTCAGCAAAGTGTGGAACGATACGCTGAGTTACGAGCTGTCTTTCCCCAAGAAGTACGTAACGCTCGGCAGCGAATTGCCTTTCAAGCTCAAGTTTGCGCCTCTGGAGAAGAAGGTGGCCATCAAGCGTATCAAGGTGAACGTTGTGGAGAAGGTTACGTATGTGTCCAAGAGCCTCGAGTACGAGTACGACGAGCCTGCTGAGCAGGAGGAGAAGTACATCCAGGCCAACACTAACGACCGGATTGTGCCGCTGATTGAGATCCGTACCAAGTCCCGAGCTTCAAGGGCTGTGAGAGAGGAGGTGGTGGAGGACTCGTCCAACTCGGAGAACCTGCTGGCGTGCTGCTACCAGCCAGACTCTGACAAGGTGCTTGTCGGGCCAGTGACGATCTCCACTTACTTGCCATTCATCAAGCCTGCTAAGCCCACTGGGATGTACGCGCACGTGCCCAAGAGCTTTCTACACACAGTGCTACACACAGAGCACACAAAGCTGCAGGCGTCCAAGTCGCTACGGACCCGCATCTCCAACCAGGAGGGAACAGCCACTGCTGACACAAAGATCAACTTCACCGAGGAGGGGCTCATTCCGGACTCGCTCAACAACAGGTATGTGAGTATCGACCACAAGCTCCAGGTGTGTGTGAGGATCTCCCGTGACGACAAGGAGGGCAAGACCCACCACTACGAGGTGATTATCGACACCCCGATCTACGTGCTCAACGGAGCTTGTGTTCCTGAGAGTGTAGAGCTCCCGCCCTACGACATCCTGGAGGACCGGCTGCCCTCCTGGGAGGAGGCGATGTCGCCAATGGCATCCCCTACGCTGAACCCAACCAACGAGGAGACGCTGGATGCGCTTTCCCGGATGTCCACCAACACCCAGCTCGACTACGACACCATTGACGGGGCCTTTGATGTGCCCTCGCGCAGAATGTCCGCGGTGAACTCGATCCGAAGAACACTCAGCCAGGCACTGGACTCGTCCGAGGAGTCACTGGCACCCTTCCTGGAGCATCCACCGTCGTACCACGAGAGTGTGGCTCTGATGAGTGATGAGAGCGACGATGAGCCTGAGGGCACAGATCTCACGGAGCAGTTCCACAGGGCCGTATTTGGCGAATAGGTATGCAAGGAGGGTCTTGTCACAGACGGCTCCGCCACTCACTGACAATAAAGTAGCACTAAAGTATGCACTGCGGATATCCCCGACAATGTGGAGCCGTTGCTTTTGTGAAACGATTTTTTTTTTTCCAAGGCCGGGGAAATCCGGCGGCATCCCGCGGCGCGCCGCGGCTGGAATGTGTCACGCCCAAGAAAACACTCAGCTATTTAAACACTCACCAAGCCAGGAAACTCACTAGTGCCAAAGCATGTGCTGCTGCGACTGCATTCTTGTTCTTATAGCACTGGTGTTCCCGCCGTTCCCGGTCTGGGTCAAGTGCGGGCTGTGCTCCGCCGAGTCGCTTATTAACATTGCACTGTGCTTTCTGGGCTACCTCCCTGGCGTGATCCACGCCTTCTACATCATCGCAAAGTACCCTGTGAAATACGTGGTGCTTGACGAGGAGTCCCAGGTCTACGTCCCCGTCAGACAGCGGGTGGAGAGATCCGAGCCGGCGGCGAGGGCGGAGCCTGCGAGAGTGGAGAGAGCCCCAGAGCTGCTGGGCGAGCCTACAACGTCGTACGGAGCCACCAACCAGCCTCCGCCATACTCGGAGCTGCCTCCAAGCAAGTAGACTAACGAATTACGAATGGTGATGACATTATTTTCGGGATCTTCGTAGAGTGGCGTTCAGGTCGTAAGCTTCGAGATATATGGCTCACGTCCTTGTTCTCTTTGCCGGGAGCCACTGCGCAAGCACCGAGGGCAGCTTGTCGGTGTCGAGCATCACCATCTCGGGCACGGCCCCTTCAACAGCCACAGCGTCCATACAGCTTCCGCAGCCATCCTCAAACACGTACAGTCTCATGGCGTTGTCGTGGCACGTGGCAATGGCGACAAACCTCGTTGTGCGGTCCGACTCCAGCGACAGCGTTGCCATTGAGGAGAGCGGGCCCAGAGGCATCTTCAGCCTGTTGACGACGGAGAGGGTGGCGGAGTCGAGGATCGTCACGTTGCTGAAGGAGTCAGCAACTAGCAGCAAGTTGCCCAGAAGTCTCATGTGCTTAATGGGGTTCTCGCTCACCTCGATCTCGTCCAGAGGGTACTTTGTGATGTTGGGATCGTAGCACAGCAGCTTGCCGAAACGGCTGGCGGCGATAATGCGGTCCTCCACCAGGGCCACGTCCTGGATCCACACGGGCTCCTTGGTCTCTCTGCGGATGCTCTTGGACTTCCATGCGTTGGTGTGAGTCTCCAGCTCAATCACCGCCACCTCTCTGTCCTTGCCCCCAATCACCACTTTGGTGCCCTTGTTGAGGAACTTCAGAAAGCCCACTGGGCCGTGGAGCCCAAAGCTCATCGAGAAGTCGTTGTAGCACGAGTTCAGCACCTTGTCCATCGAGAGGAAGTAGCAGTACCCGAGACCCGTGCACACCTTGATCTCGTCGTTCACCACGTCCAGGCTGACGTAGAAGTCCGACTCCTGCGCAGACATGAGGAACTTTCTCTTGACAAGCTGGAACTCCGAGTTGTAGATGTCTAGCGAGAGCCCCTTGCGCCCCAGCAGGATGTAGTCAGAGCCGCCGTACGAGCAGGCACAGAGCTTCTGTACGTAGTGGGACCTGCCCTCCTGGCCAAACGCCCTGACTCTGCGGAGTCTCAGCGAGTCCGTCACCTCCCAGACTGCGGTTAGTACCTGAAGCGGCTGTAGGGGCCATTCGAGCCCGCTGGAGACGGCAACTTACCAGAGCACCCGCCTGTGGCGAGATCACTAGTCAGCACTCTCATTCCTGGGCTTGTGGCCTCTTTGTGGGCTTTTGGGGGTTGTGGGTGGTGGGGGAGATGAGGGTGTAAACAGCCCCGGGGTTACACGCGCATTTGGCAGATTTTAACGCCGCCGGAGATACGCGAAACGCCGAACCTGATGAGCACACTGAGGCAAGCGGCAAGCCATGGCCGGGGCCAGTGGATCTCGTCGGCGATCCTCACAGACAGGAAGTCCCGGTTCCAGGGCCACGCCCTAAGGCTCGAGAGCCCCCTTGAAGTGGAGGAGGCGGTCCAGAGGCTCCTCGGGTCGGAGAAGGCGGTGAGAAGGGCCTCGCACCCGGCAATGTACGCCTGGAGGACCCAGAACACCCAGGGGATGGCGGACTGTGGGGAGGCCGGTGCTGGCCAGCGGCTCATGGGGCTGCTGGAGCGGGCCAAGCTGGATAACGTGCTGGTAGTGGTGACGAGGTGGTACGGCGGGACGGCGCTGGGCAGTGCCCGCTTCCGGCACATCACCACGGTGGCGGTGGAGGCTCTACGCAGGGGAGGGATGCTGCGCTAGGGAGGGATGCTAGGGAGGGTGGGGATGCTAGGGATGCTAGGGATGCTAAAGATGCTAGTGATGCTAGTGATGCCAGGAATGCTAAAGATGCTAGTGATGCCAGGAATACCAGGGAGTGTGTATAGTGCCTAGATGTACTTGTAAGGGTTGAGGATGGCGTTCGGGTCGTAGAGCTGCTTGAGCTGCTTCATGAGCTCAATCTCGAGCGGCGACTTGGAGTAGCCAATGTAGTTCTTCTTCTGGAAGCCCAGGCCGTGCTCTGCCGAGATGGAGCCCTTCTTGGACGAGACCCACTCGTAGACAAAGGGCTCGAGACACTTCTCGACGCTCTTGTCGTAGCGTCTCACGGCAACGTTGAGGTGGACGTTGCCGTCTCCCACGTGGCCGTAGCCCACAGCGTCAATCACGGGGAACTCGTCCGAGTCTCCGAGCAATCCGTGGGCCAGAAGCCTTTCGCGAACAGCATCGATGAGGCCGTAGAGGTCGTTGAGAGGCAGCGACACGTCGTACTTGTACACTCCGCCCTGGACCTGCGAGGCCTCCGGCACCTGCTCGCGCCAGTTCCACAGAGCCTTGAGCTGGGTCTCGTCCTGGGCAATCACGCCGTCCACGATGTTGTCGTTCTCAAACGCCTTCTCCAGGAACGACTCGAGCTTCTCAGCGTCGTGAGCGCCGTTGGAGCCAGAGGTCTCAATCAGCACGTAGAACGGGTGCTCGTCCTCAAGAGGATGGGCAGTCTTGAGGTGCTTCTTGGCGAGCACCTGGCAGTTGTTGTCCATGAGCTCAAAGGCAGACAGCACCTCGCCGAGCTCCGACTTGGCCTGGACAAACGTTCTCTTGACGGCGTCGTAGTCGGCGAGCCCGAGAAAGGCCACGTTGAAGCTCTGCGGTCTCGGAGGACACAGAACCGAGATGGCGGTGATGACGCCGAGGGTGCCCTCGGACCCGATGAAGAGCTGCTTGAGATCGTACCCGGTGTTGTCCTTTCTGAGGGCATCGAGTGACGAGACGACTCTGCCGTCCGGCAGCACAACCTCGAGCCCGAGAACGGAGCCGTGCAAGGAGCCGTATCTCAGCAGTCTCAGCCCGCCGGCGTTGGTGGCGACCGTCCCGCCAACGTGGCACGAGCCCTTGGCTCCCAGGTCCAGCGGGAAGATGTAGCCCTTCTCCGCCAGAAACTGGTCTGCCGACTCCAGCACAAGCCCCGAGTCGGCCTTGAGGATCCCGGACGTCTCGTCAAACGAGCGCACCTGGTTCATGCCCGAGAGCGAGAGCACAACCTCGTCAAACACGGGCACAGACCCTCCGACGAGGCCGGTGTTGCCTCCCTGGGGCACAATCGCCAGCCTGTGCTCGTTGGCGTACTTGAGAATCTCCGACACCTGGTCCGTGGTCTTGGGCTTGAGCGTCAGCTGCGACTGGCCGCGGTACTTGCGCATCCAGTCCTCGTTGTAGAAGAGGAGGTCGTCCTCATCGGACACAATCTGCTTCTCCGAGAGCACAGAGCGGAAGAAGGCCACGTCCGCCTCAGAGAGCTTCTTGTAGGAGCCTCTCGCCACCTCCGGGTACGACTCGGCGGTGAGCCTCACGCCCAGCGCCCGCGACGTCGAGAAGGCACGTGCCAGGTTTCTCAGCATGGTGGTGGTAAAAGCATCGCGATGAATCGCAGTGTAATTTTCATCTCGACTCGGTCATGGACTGGGAGGCTCATACATAGGCTTAAACGAATAAGGTATAGACATGCTCATCTACGGATTCGGCTACTGTTCAAACGAGTGTATTCGATTGAGTATCAGCTAAGGAGTAACAGCGAGTACCAAGGAGCGCCTACTTGCAAGAGCAAGCGCCTGGAGCGCAGGAGCACGAAGTGGCACAGTGGCAGGTCTCAGCGCAGGAGCACTTGGTGGCACAGTGGCAGGTCTTGGTAGAGGAGTTGGTGGCACAGTTGCAGGTCTTGGTGGAGGAGTTGGAGGCCATGTTGAAGTTGGGTTCTTTGAGTGATACTGGATGTGGGAGGCGGTCTTTATATAGGCGTAGTCAGCAGTGGCCAAATATTGGTAGTCCAGCACAAACCTCAGTGGCTAGCAAAAATGTCTCAGTGAACTAGCACAAACCTCGCAGTGGCCAGATTCAGTGAACTAGCACAAACCTCGCAAAGGCCAAATCTCAGTGGTCTAGCACAAATGTCTCGGCTATATAGCATGAAACTCTCAGTGAACTAGCACATATCTCAGTGGGCTAGCACAAATCTCTCAGTGGCCAAATCTCAGTGGTCTAGCACAAATGTCTCAGCATAAAACTCTCAGTGAACTAGCACAAATGTCTCAGTTATAGCATAAAACTCTCAGTGAAGTAACACAAATCTCTCAATGGCCAAATCTCAGTAGTCTAGCACAAATCTCAGTGAACAAATGCCAGGGCCAAATCTCGGTGGCCAAATCTCAGTAGTCTAGCACAAATCTCGGTAAACAAATGCTAGGGCCAAATCTCAGTGGCCAAATCTCAGAACCGATCTCCACGGTGCCACCTCCAGAACCATCAACACGGACCGAGTGCTAACCACACTACTTGAGCCTATAAGTCGCCAACGTTGTATTCCTCATGCTATGCCCGCCTCTTCTTGTGCTTCGGTACGACTCCGGACCGGTTGTAGTTATCACCAAAGTTGTGCACAGAGGCCGGTCTCCCCTTGGGTGGAGCCACGTACCCTGAGTTGGACGTCTGCGGTACGCTCTGGATCCGTGAGAGCAGGCTTCCGCCTTTGCCACTGTTCTTGCCCTTACCCTTGCCTCTGAATGTGTCCTTGATCTTGCCGATGAACCCAGAGCGCCTTGGTCTGTAGTCCTCGTCCTCACTGCTATAACGCCGCTTCCGCCGCAGATCAAAGTAGCCCTTGCGCAGTTGCGAGGGCAGGTTGTGGCCCGTGAAGGCGGAGCCATCAATGTTCGGGTTCCGTGAGGACCGCTCCTCGGAACAGTCGTCACCGTAGTGGCCCTTCTCAGCACAGTTGTAGCAGTAGATGTTGCTGGGGAGCCCTCCAGCCTTGGACCCCTTGGTGAGGTAGGACCGCCAGATGCTGGGACACCGGTCCGTCGTGTGCCTGGTAGAGGTACAAGTCTGGCAGTAGATGCGGCGGATCCGCTCTTTACACTGGTTCTTGAAGTGGCCCTTCTCACCACAGTTGGCACACACCATCGACTTGGGACACTGCTGCTCGTAGTGGTCCCCCACCACTCCACACGAGTGGCACACCACAGTCTTACACTGGGCCCTGCGGTGTCCTCTCTGGTGGCAGTTGGAACATATCGGGCCAGTGGGGCCGTCGTTGGCTCCAAAGTAGCGGCCTTCGCCTCGAAGCTCCACGAGCTCGTCAGGGTTGTCGTTCACCTCGTCGATCGAGAGCGCCACCGTCTTGGAGTCCCGGAAACTGCTGTCTCCCTGTTCGCTGATGTTAGAGATGGCCTTCTGGAATACGTACACCTCCATCGTTCGCAAGCTGCCCGGAGTTGGCCTTTGGCGGTATTGGGTGTAGTGTGAGGGCATCGCGCCCGGCGCGAAAGCTGACTCAATTTTCGCCGTTGGCGAAGGATACCTCCAACACCATGTCTGAGATTGTTGAGAAAGTGGAGAAGCTCTCCATCAAGAAGCCGAAGGCCAAGAAGGACAAGAACGCCGGGGCCGTTGCCTCGAAGCTCTTCATGGAGCCACAGCCAGACTTCATCGACGAGCGTGTCGCGCTCTTTGAGAAGCTCAAGAAGGAGTACGACGACAAGGTGGCTGCCGCACCACGCGTTGCCATCAAGATCTCCTTCAAAGACGGCTCCGTCAAGGAGGGGACCGCCTGGGAGACGTCTCCTGCTGACATTGCGAAGCAGCACGAGCAGAAGGACTTTTTCGACAAGCAGTGCATCTCCAAGGTGAATGGCGAGCTGTGGGACCTCGAGAGACCTCTGGAGGGCGATTGCGAGCTCGAGTTCTTTGACTTTGAGTCCGAGGAGGGCCGCAGAGTGTTCTGGCACTCGTCTGCCCACGTTTTGGGCGAGGCGTGTGAGTGTAACCTCGGTGCACACATCTGTCTCGGTCCACCAACCAACGATGGCTTCTTCTACGAGTTTGCCGTCAACGGCGGTGAGACCTCCATCTCGCAGGCAGACTTCCCGAACCTCGAGGGCGTGGCCAAGTCTGCCATCAAGCAGAAGCAGAAGTTTGAGCGTCTTGTGATGTCGAAGGAGGACTTGCTCAAGATGTTCCACTACTCCAAGTACAAGACATACCTCGTCTCCACCAAGGTGCCTGACGGAGGATCCACCACTGTGTACAGATGTGGTCCTCTCATTGACCTGTGTGTGGGTCCACACATTCCACACACTGGCCGGATCAAGGCTTTCAAGCTGCTCAAGAACTCGTCGTGCTACTTCCTCGGTGAGTCCACCAACGACTCTCTCCAGAGAATCTACGGTGTCTCCTTCCCAGACAAGGAGCGTATGAATGCGCACCTCAAGTTCCTCAAGGAGGCTTCGGAGCGTGACCACCGTAAGATTGGTAAGGAGCAGGAACTCTTCTACTTCAACGAGATGTCTCCAGGGTCGTGCTTCTGGCTACCACACGGCACGAGAATCTACAACACTTTGGTGGACCTCTTGCGTGGCGAGTACCGCAAGCGTGGGTACGATGAGGTGATTACTCCAAACATGTACAACTCCAAGCTGTGGGAGACCTCGGGTCACTGGGCAAACTACAAGGACAACATGTTCACCTTTGACGTGGAGAAGGAGAAGTTTGGGCTCAAGCCAATGAACTGTCCGGGCCACTGCCTCATGTTCAAGTCACGTGAGCGGTCGTACAGAGAGCTCCCATGGAGAGTTGCCGACTTTGGTGTGATCCACAGAAACGAGTTCTCTGGTGCGCTTTCCGGGCTCACCAGAGTGAGACGTTTCCAGCAGGATGACGCACACATCTTCTGCTCTGAGGACCAGATTGAGTCTGAGATTGAGAACATCTTTGACTTCCTCAAGTACGTCTACGGGGTCTTTGGCTTCTCCTTCAAGATGGAGCTCTCCACGAGACCGGAGAAGTATGTCGGTGAGATTGAGACCTGGAACAATGCCGAGGCCAAGCTCGCTGCTGCGCTCAACAAGTGGGGCGGTAAGTGGGAGATCAACGAGGGTGACGGAGCCTTCTACGGTCCAAAGATTGACATTATGATCTCGGACGCTCTCAACAGAGAGCACCAGTGTGCCACTATCCAGCTTGACTTCCAGCTGCCTAACCGTTTCGAGCTCGAGTACAGAACCAAGGACGTTGCCAGCGAGGAGGTGAAGGACTCTGCTAGACCTGTCATGATCCACAGAGCCATTCTCGGTTCTGTGGAGAGAATGACGGCCATTCTCACAGAGCACTTTGCCGGCAAGTGGCCATTCTGGCTCTCGCCTAGACAGGTGCTTGTCGTGCCAGTTGGTGTCAAGTACTACGACTACGCCATGAAGATCGCCAAGGAGCTCAACGCCGAGGGCTTCTACGCCGACGCCGACGTTACCGGTAACACCTTGCAGAAGAAGGTGAGAACAGGCCAGTTGCAGAAGTACAACTTCATCTTCATTGTCGGTGAGCAGGAGGAGACTGCCGGCGCCGTCAACATCAGAAACAGAGACGTTGCTGAGCTCCAGAACAAGAACGACGCTGTGGCCTTCACCACGGTGCTGGAGCAGCTCAAGGAGCTCAAGGAGTCCAAGCGTGGTGACAACCAGCTCCTGTAGAGACTAGAATGCAATATTTAGGCTGTTTTGTGTAGCGATCTAGCTAGAATTGTTTTGCTTATGTATTGTCGTTAGCATCTTGGCCTTTCGCTTTGATGGGCCTTCATGAATATGTACATCACCACTTGTCGTCACCACGTCTCTCCGCCTCAAGCAAATTGTCAAAGTCGGTCGTCTCCGGCTCCATCTCCGTCTCGCCAGTCTCCTCGCCCTTGTACACGTTAGTGGTGTAAGGGTTCTGGACCTCGGCCTGCCTCACCTTGCCCCAGGCTCCTGTCTCGCCGTTGGAGGATCTCACTCTGTCCCAGGCAGAGTTGTATGAAGGCTCTGGTACACTCTTCTCAGCAAAGGGATCATCCTCGTCAAACGTCTCCTCAACAGAGGCATCCACCGGAGTCTCCTGCTGAGTCTGTGGCAGAGTCGGCTTCTTTCTCATCTCAGCACGTGGTCCGCTATAGAGCCCCATGGGATCCCTCCCCGAGTAAATCGTCTTTGCCCTCTGCGCCGCCGCCTCCTTCGATCTCGGGTCCTTCATTATGTGCTCGGGGTGATCCGCAGTCAGCTTGTAGTACATCCACCACTTTTGCGACTGCAGAGGGTGCAATGTCTGTGCCACCTCGTAGCAGGCGTTATCCTCCACTCTGAGCTTTTCCATCTGCCAATTGTGCGCCTTGTAGGTGGAGAAGAGCGATCCAAACATCAGCCCCACCATACCGCCGCCAATGGCGACGACAATGTTGGTACCCTTGGTGGAGCCCGTGCGGTATCTCTGCCTCATGAAGGGCACAGACGCCAGGGCAAAGAAGCCCGCCCAGCCACCAACCATGTTCATCGTTGAGATTGTGGAGTAGGTCGAAGCCAGCAGCGAGCGCTGGCCCGGAGTGAGAACGTGGTCCTTCTCGTAGAAGTCCACCGCCAGTTGGAAGGCCTCCTGCTGGCCAGGGCTCAGCTTCGATACGTCTGTCATTGTGGACTGCTATATGTGGAGCCATCTACAAGTCGCGAAGCCAGCGCGATCGACACGAATCAACACCACAACCACAATGTCCACGATGGAGGGTATGTAGGGGCCTGGCTCGAGACTAACACCAGAACTGTTCACGCTGCTTCAGCAATTCTTCACGGGAGAGTACGCACAGGTTGCGGAGTCGTCTCCCGAGGACTACTCGGGCGCGGCGTACCAGGAGGCTCTCTACTACAAGCTAAGATCGCTTGCCCTGCTGAAGCGGTTCGACGAGGTCGAGGCTGAGCTTGCCTCTGCCGACTGTGATGAAGTCTTCAAAGGCGCCATCTCAGCGTACGCGTCGCTTCTCCAGGGCTCCGACGCCTCAGCCTTTGAGTCTCTCCTTGAGCACAAGGAGAACAGATTTGTACAGACGCTTGGAGCCGTGTATCTTTCGCAGAAGGACCGTGTTGACGAGGCCATCAGCCTTCTTCAACACCACGAGGCCTCGCTCGAGGCTGTGCTGATGCTGGTGCAGCTCAACTTGTTGCAGGGCAAGGTTGACGTGGCTGAAGCGGAGGTGGAGAGAGCCTCTGCCTACTCGCACGATAGCATCATCCACAACCTCGCGGAGGCACTGGTGAAGTCTGTGAAGAACGGCGAGGGGCTCAAGGGCAGTCTCTACCTGTTTGAGGAGCTTGCACAGCAGCACCCAACCTACAAGAGCTACACGAGCCAGCTGGTGCTACAATTGCAGCTCAGAGAGTGGGAGGATGCCGAGGAGGTTGTGACGAAGCTCGAGGCTCTCGAAGGAACCGACGCAGACTTTGTCGCCAACGAGTTTGCCTTTGCCAACATCAAGGGAGAGGACGCCTCCGCCAAGCTGGAGGAGCTCTCCAAGCTGGCACCGCAGCACCCAGTGGTGGTGGACTACAAGGACAAGATGGGGCTTTTCGATGCCGTGGTGGAAAAGTACAAGGAGCAGGTGATTGCTTAGACTGAGTACATGTGATTTTGCTAGTGCAGTAGTTTACTCGAGGGCGTAAACGAGGTACTCCACCTGGAGTGCGCCGTTGGTTCTGAGGAACTTGCCTCTGCCCACGAGGTTCTTGTCGAGGATCCACTTCTCGGCGCCGAGGCCGTCGTCAGCGAGCACATCAAGATGGATCGTCACGTAGGACTCGTCGTACTCCTGGTAGTCGGACTTGCCCTCGACAACGGCCATCTCCTTGCCGTTAGGCTTGACGAGGCCTCTGTAAGCGAGGTGCACCTTCTTGTCGTCCTTGGTGTGGGCAAAGAGGTTCACATCCAGCGTGAGCGTACCCGGCTCCTGGGTCTTGGATCTCAGGATGTCCCAGCCGTTGATGATCTTGGTGTCGAATGGGTAGGCCGCGTCCAGAGACTTTGTGTAACCACCGGTGACCATCACCAGAGTCTCGGAGAGGGTCTTGTTGCTGACGACTGGCTGCATTGGCGCCAATTCGAGGTGGATCAGGAACGCTGGCTTAACGCCGAGGTACTTGGCTGCGTTGGCTTCGCTCATGGTGTGTGGATAGTGGTGGCTCTCTTGAGGGGAAGCGTTGTCGCTTTATATGGAGCTCGTGACGTTTCCTCAGCCGCGTGTGCCGATGCCGAGTGCGCATAGAGGCCCAACAGCCCACACCTGCACACCGGATAGAGAGGACATTGTCCCCACCAAGCGCATAATGTGCATTGCCCCTATGGGCCGAATTGGCCCGTGGTGACAAATGGGCCGCTGAGGGTCGCCGTGGCAACGGGGGTGCTGGTACGCGCACGCCCGCGGGTATTAACTCTTGATGCAATCTCGTACACCCACCCTGCGATGGACTCCCACAGCATGCCACAGTCGTACCACCAACAGGCCCGGAGCCAGCAGGTCCTCAACACGCTGGAGAACCAGGACCACCTGCTGGTGCACAGCCTGTTCCGCACAGAGCACGAGGTGAGGCTCAACGAGAGCGAGGCGGTGAGGATGAAGCGGATCGGCGACGGGTATGCGACGAGTGGCTCGTCTAGGAGGGCAGAGTGGGAGCTGGTCAAGGCCATGATACAGAAGTGATGCCACCGAAGCGGTGGTCCCGAAGCGTCGCCATTCGGGTACTGGAGATCAGCCAGGGATTGTGAGACACGCCTCGGCGTACCTTGGCAATTGCGATATAGAGGGTCGAAGCCACTACAGAGATCTGGATCTGGGAGCTACCACCAGAGCCAGAAGGTACAGAGCTTCAGCAGAGCCAGCAGAGCTTGACCAGAACCAGAAGATACAGAGCCTCAATGGCAGCTTTTGGAGCGGGGTTCGGGTGTTCCAGGCAAATCGCGCTACACTTGCCCAGTGCTCCAGGCAAGCACTCAAGCCAACACCAATAAGGAGTAGAAAATAATTGGATATCCTTCCCAGCTTGTAGTACTCTCAGCCCCACACACAAGAGCCCTCTGTCAGATGCGCGTGTCAGAACGCGCGAACGCGACTTGGAACCCCAAAACGGAATCTAACTTGGCCGCATAACGAATCGCCAGGAACCAGGAACCAACGATTCCGTGATCCCAGCGCGTCCTCAGAGTTCTTGCTAGGAGATATAGTGAGTAATGCCATCCAAGGAGACACATGTGCCCGAAAACTGGGGGAATTGGTGAGGCGCTTGGGCCCTGCCAAGGGCAAACGAGCATCGCAATGTGCAGCGCCACGAGAATGCTGACAGGCCAGTGAGGTCCCTGACCAGAGACCGGTCCTAAGCCACTCAGATCCTTCCAACAGTCTCACTAGCGAGTTCGATCTCGTGTTGAGGCCTCATATCCCACATTTTCTCGCACATTCCAGTCTCCAAGCACGGCGCTTGAACAATACTAATACCAGGCTATGAAGTGGTCTCGCAGCAAGCGCAACAGCGTGATGCCTGAGAAGGAGACCAGGGAGAAGTCACGAGACAAGCCCAGAGCGGCCTCCATCTACCAGCATTCGCAGGGCTCTGTGTCGAATGCCTCGCTCGAGAGCACTCTCGCAGAGAAGTCGCTACTGAGCTCGTCTGAAACCAAGCGATCGGTGGAATCTCAGGACAGGCTACCAGTATCCTCCTCCGTGGCTTCCATCACCACTCTTGGTGGATCGGTCTCAGAGACAAAGAAACCTTTCCAAAATGAGAGTTACGACTCAAACGTTTTCAAAACGGGATGGCTCAACAAGGGAACGCCAGTGGGGCGTGGGCCGCCAGACTGGAAAGTGTACAAGGCAGAACTCAAGGGCCCAGTGCTCTCCTTATACAAGATGCCCGCTGAGCTCAACATCAAGGCATTTGGGATACCTGCCGTTGAGAATGGACAAAAGAAGGAGAAAAGAGTGTCACACGTTCCCTCGAGGTCCAACCTAAAGCCTCTGGACAAGAAATTGAAGCTCAAGTATCTCTCGGAAGTTTACCCGCATAGCGAGCTCCAATTGAACTCGTCCAATTCGATTGTGTCAGGGACGCTCGAGTCGATTTGCCACACTGTGCTCTTCAACACGTTGGACGACGACAAGCTATCTTACAACCTGCTTTTGATCCTGCCATTGTTTGGCGACATTAAGATGGCTCTCAGATACTTTTACGAGTTCGCCATAACCTTTTCCAATCAGCGCTTCAGCAAGGGTTCCGGTAAAGTGTTTGTTTCTGCTAACACGGACTATGCCATTACACAAAGACTAGGGCTCGTCATATCCACTATAATCGACTCCTTCCCCGGAATGCTTTTAGAGGAGGATATGATCGAGCTCATGGTGAAGCTGCTATCTGGAATCGCTTTACACGACGAGCACCTCACGACACGTCTCAAGACTACGCTGTCGAAGAAGGAGGAGGCGATGAAGACGCTGACGAGCTTCCGCAGGTCGCCGTATGACCCAAAGGGCTCTGAAACGCTAAACAACGTTGAGGCATTCCTTGCACTGGACTCAACGACGCTTGCTGAACAGATCAACCTCATTGATTTGCGTTTCAATGGGTCGTGGAACCCAAAGAGTGACCCGTCGCTGTTGTACGAACTCGACATGGCATACCCAAGACTCAATCCGCTCATTTTCAATGCCACTACAAACATCCACTACCTCGGGAGACTAATTGTGGGCCACCTCTTTGGCGGTTCAGATGACGCTAAGAGGGCTCTAATTTTGAAGAAGTGGATCCAAGTTGGGTGTATCTTTGACAAAATTGGCGATATGGTGAGCTGGCTTGCCATTGCTACCGTGGTCTGCGCGATGCCCGTCTTGAGATTGAGAAAGACGTGGAGCCTAGTGGATGAAGAATGCCTGCGGGTGATTTCTGCTGAATGGGCTCCAGTGGTGTTCGAGCTAGAGAGACGCCATATGATCTCTGAGGCTTCACACAGGTCGTCATACCATGTTATTGCTCCACAAGGCTTGGGCACAACTTACGCCAAGGAAGAGGTTGTGCCATACTTTGGAGACCTCACAGTTAAGTTTGTTGAAGGATCGACACTCAAGCAGTGCGAGAAGCGTGTGCAAAGGGTCAAGATTTCCTTCAGTAGGTGGGATGAGTACCTGGAGAAGCTGGAGCAGGATGATTCTCTCTTCTCCAATGATCGAAAGGAAAACACGGGCATCCAAAAGGAGCTCTACAATCTTCTTTCGAACCACGTGACTCTGCCACCTTTGAACCTGGCATCTGTCATGGAGCTCAGCATGTCTACAGAGCCTGATTTTAAGTCATCTTATCACACTTTGCACGAGGCAAGAACTCCATTAATGACGGGGTCGTATCTTCCTACCCTATTCTCCGAAATCGTGCCTTCTTATAAGCTCTTCAACCAGGACGTCTTAATTGGAGCTGGCGGGTTCGCTACAAAGGAAACACTGCCTGAGAGCGGCGAATTTGAGAAGGTGACGGGAGTCGATGCTGTGGACATGAAGAGTTTCGCCTTGAACTCGAAGCTGCCTTCGTCCAAGCAGAACGCATTGCTCAAATCTGTGAGGGACATCTTCAACATTGGAGCTGACGTTTTCCATGTGGAGGACAACCTCATCTTCAAATCTTTGGGTGAGGAGACCAGACAATCCAGACCGGCGTCCGTTGTTCTGGAGACTCCCTCCTCGAAGAGACTCTCTCAGATCTCCAATCACAGACTGCCACGTTCAAACAGAGGCTCTGCGCACATGGACAATGACGACGACGTGTTTGCTGTCCTCGACAACTCTGACCTCTTGAACTCGCTAATCAGACCCTTGAGAGTGGTTCTGAAGGCTGGAACATTTGACAAGATGATGGATGTGCTAGTGCTGACTTGCCACATCTTCTCGAAGAAGATTGACAAGCGGGACATTGACGCATATCTAGAGAAGTCCAACTATCTCGACAACCAGTTTTTGAAGCTCAAGATGAACAACGACGTGTACACGTCCACGTTCTTCGCCACTTACAGAAGCTTTGCTTCCACCACGGCACTGCTGGAAGGCCTCACCAGAAGATTTGTGGGCTCTAAGTCTGCAGCGATGTCGATTCAGAGATTTAATGACACGAATGAGGGGGAACTGCTTGAGTGGGGCGAAAAGGTGGCTGACGACAGTGCAGAGCTCAATTGGAAGTTTGTGGGCAATATCCAAATTGGAGTATTGGAGGCAGTTTCCATCCTAGTCAGTGAGCACTACGCGGACTTTACGGATGATCTCAGAAACCGAGACGCCTTTGTTAATCTGCTAAGGCTCATTGACAATGAGATTGTTGTCGTGTGGAAGGAGATTCTGCAGCGGTTTGATGCTTCTGCTGAGCTCAACGACCTCCACGAAATTTACAGCGTACTCCAGGGGCTCTATAAGAAGATCAGAAAGACATACATCAAAAAGTGCTACCGCCCACTGGAAGGCTACACTATACAATCCTCAGCTGGTGAGCTATACCTTCCGGAGCTGCCACAGGACTTCCGGGACGCAGAGGTCTTTGTGGAAAGGCTGGACACGCTTGTCAAGTCGCTCTTCAAGAAGGTGGCTATAGCTGACTGGATCGATGTATTCCAGCTGTTGGAGATGCACGCGGGCAAGTCCATGACGAGTCTGTTTAGATTCAAGGCTTCTTCCAAGGACCTTGACAAGCTGGAAGTGCTTAATGTCTTCACGTGGCTGCGGAGTCTCTACGGCGACAACTCACAGGATCTGCTTTTCCAGAAGCTCCCACAGCCTGTACGTGCACTACTTGAAGCCCACGATAATCTAGAGAGGTTCTTCAAGCTACGTATTAGCGATCCCTCGCTGAGCTCGGAGCAGCGAACACAAAACATGGTGGCCACAGTACACGTTCTCACCATCTCGCGGCTTCGGATGAAGGGTACAGACCTCTTCCACAACACATCCAAGTTTGATGCTACCGACAATGTCTCACCACACGTTCCCTCATTCATCGAGACAGCCGTGGTGCAGGCGATAGTTTCGCCAGAGTCTCGTGCCTACGGGGCCTTGTGGCTTCACAGCTCTACAGATCTCAACGAGGTGACCGATCTGATTCCTGACTTGGAGGTGGACGATCTCTCAGAGCATTTGCGCACCAGTTTGACGCCTTGCTGTGGTTGGTTCACTGAGCGGCTGATGGAGATTGCCAACTTCGTTCCCAACATGTCGATTGAAAACTCGACTCTCGTCAACTTTGACAAGCGGCGCTTCACTTACAACTGTGTCAGCAACATCACAGACATGGTGAGTGACTCTACGTTGGATGAGAAGCTCACGAATGAGTTTTCCTTCCTGTTCAAAAGCTTCCCTGTACCGTCTCTTGATACCGTTTTGAAGGCGGAGCCTCGCAGAAAAGTCTTCACCAGTCTGCTGGAAAGAGAGCAGACCAAAATCTCGAGAGATGCCAAGAAGCGGGAAGTGCTGGAGAACCAGGAGCGTGATCTGAAGCGTACGCAGCTAATGACACAGGCTAGAGCCTCCTTGAGTGCGAGCCGTGAGATTTCTTCACCAAATGATACTCAGAGAGAGCAACGTAAGGGCTCGCCCAGCAAGTCTGGAATGAAACGGCTCGGTGGGCTCTTCAAGTCTGTGAGGCCATTCTCCATCAATGGAGGCTGGTCTGCACCTGATAGGGTAGTGCCAACTTCGGAGCTGCCCGACCTGGCTCAATTAGATCTTTCTGGGAGACATTCTAAGCCACACCAGCAGATAAAGCTGTTCCGAGCTAGACCACTGTTTGTGCACTCGCCGATTGAGGGATTCTTCAAGATTGTGGGCGAGAATGGCGATGAGTTCTGCTTCCAGGCTCCTAGCAGTACAGAGGCACAAAAGTGGATGGCTGCTCTCAATACCTCCAAGCGGTACACATACCTCTCTACAGACTCACAGGGCATGACGAGTTCCAAGGTGTTCGGTGTACCAATTGCAGATGTCTGTGAAAGAGAAGGCACTTTAATGCCTTCAATTGTGGAGAGGCTCCTGGAGGAGATTGAGTTGAGAGGTCTAGATGAAACAGGGCTATACAGAGTGCCTGGATCGGTGGGGAGCATAAATCTGCTCAAGCAGGCGTTCGACGAGGGCACGGACTTCACGCTGGAAGATGACCGCTGGTTCGAAGTGAACACGCTGGCTGGTTGCTTCAAATCGTACCTGAGGGAGCTTCCTGAGAGTCTTTTCACCAGTGAGCTGCAACCAGAGTTTGTGAGAGCCACCAAGGAGGGTGACCTCACGGAGAATCTGAGACAGCTTGTGGCTCAGCTTCCAGTAAACAACTACCACCTGCTCAAGCGGCTCTTTGACCACTTGAACAAGGTGATCCAGCATTCGGAAAACAACCGCATGGATGCTGTGAATCTTGCTATTGTGTTTTCGATGAGTTTCATCAACAATGAGTCCCTGGGGGTTTCAATGGGATCAGACCTTGGCGCAATGCAAACCATCATTCAGCACCTCATCAAGGATCCGCTCTCTGTGTTTTGCGACCGTACTTAACTTATTGCAATACCTTAATCTGCTACATTAATTACTATAATTTGCTACAATTTTTCTCTTTTTGGCTCCTTGCAGCCTCTTTTAAATCCTATCTATGTACATCACTTCATCTCAGACTTTCTCACAATCCGGATGTGGTTGTTTGCCCTCTGCTTCTCCGCCAGTGTCTTTTGCTCCTCCTCCTTGGCCTTGGCCTGTGCACGTTTCTCTGCCTGTTCCCTCGCCTTGTCCATCTGCTTCTTGAAAGAGTCCATGATACCCTCCTGTGGCTTAGAAGGGTCCTGAGGAGGTGGTGGAACAATTTCCGAAAGTCCAACCATTTTTCTGAACGACTTGTTCTTGAGAACAGCACTCTGCAACACAGAGAAGAGACCATTCACAAAGAAGTACAGCACAACCGCAGAGGAAAGGGACATTGTAGCTGGGATCGAAACAAGTGGAAGAATCATGAAGACACGCATCATCGCAGGCGAGAAGTTCTGAGCTCCGGTCTCACCACCAAGCTTCATAAAGCCCATGATCACAGCGGCAGACAAGCACTGCAGTCCCAAGTAGGGATCAGCAGCTGTGAGATCGGTGAACCACAGAATGCCCTGGTCTTGTAACCCAGCCACTGGGGCATTCGACATATGACGCAAACCGGCAAAGAAGCCCAGAGCCAGCGGCAATTGCAGCATTGGTGCCACAAGGTATCTGTTCTTGATTCCGTTCTCCTTGAGCAGCTTCTTACGTTGCAGCATAACCTGCTGAGACTCGGACATGTCAATTGAGGACATGAGTTTCGCCTGGATCTCATCAAGCTGTGGCTTGATCTTTGCGTTCTTGGCCATCATGTCAGATGACTTGACATAAAGTGGGAACAGAATGAGACGAACACCAATGGTGACGAGCGATATTGTGGCCCACCACGGCAGCCCTGTCGTCACGTGCACAATCTCCATCGCGTGCTGAATCACATCTGGAGGCCACCACCACGACTTGGCAAGCCCGATCGACTGCATGTAGCCGAATTGGGCTGAGGCATCCACAGCCTGTGATACCTGACTTGCCACATCGGACACTGAGTCAAAGGAGGGGAGCGAGTGCTGAATCTCCGACTTGGAGGAGTTGTATCTCACATGTGCCAGGATAGGCATCCTAGCCTGGTATTGCAAGGGGCTGGCCGTGCGGACGGCACGCAGAACGGATCGTCTCAGCATGGTGTTGGTGGCTGATGTTGGAAAAATTTACATAAGCGGGGAAAGCTGACATAAGCAAGATGACATAAGCAAATTACATAATCTGGCGCGCCTTATCTCGGACTTTTCTGCACATCTCCGAACCACCAGCTAGCCATGACCGAGGCCAAGCGAAGAAGAACAGCCACTTCGTGTGCCGAGTGTCGTCGTAAGAAGACAAAAGTATGTGACCGGAGCGCTTCGACTAACATCAGTGCGATAAGGCAAGGCCGATATGCAAGGGGTGCCAGACCAAGCCCGAGCTGTGTACCTACCAAGAGCCCTCTTGGAGCGATACCTTGAAGCTCACCTCGGACTACGCCAAGGCAGCTTCAGTGCCATTGGCCCACATCAACATTCGACCACCATCGGATCACTCCAAGGCGAGAACTAGCGAGTTTTCTCTGAAGCGAGAAAGTGATCAACCAACCCCCGTCTTAAATCTATCAAGGAAGATTCCGTCCAATGGCTCCAATGGGCGTGTCATTCAACTCCCGAAGATGGAGCCTCTTCATGGATATGGCCAGCTTGGAGCATATCAGCAGCTTCCCCTGAGCCAGTATGGACCTCGAGTCGAACATAACGAATCCAACATCAGATCGTACCCTGCAATTGACTCCATATCGGATACACCTTCCACAGTACACTCAACATATCGCCCAGACACAATGAGCTTCTATGATCACCTGGAGCCCGTGGTGGTTCGTGCGGGAAGACTCGTAGCCTCAGGGCCACTATCACTGCCTACGATCATGAAGAAGGACCCCTTCCTGCGAGTTCCCTTGCTGAAAATGCGTAAGGAAAATGGCTTCTCGTACGCCTTCAAGTCACGTGTTTTGTCTTCTGACGAACTTGTGAAACGCATCATTGTTGATAAGGAGAACGCACGGAATCCCAAGGTGGATGAGGCCTTTAAAGCGAGACTATTGCAGAATGAAGCTCTTGACGAGGTCAAGGGATACACTGGACGGAACGACACTCACGCTTTTGGTGCAGCGAGTGCCGACTACGAAGTGCAGACGATTGTGAGGATCAAGGAAGTCCTACCGGCACCTAAACTGCTATGGATGTTGTATGACCGCTTTATGGAATCCCCGGTGTCAATTATGATGCCATTCATCAACGAGCCCTTTCTCACCGAAAAACTACAAGAGATAATTGGCCTCAGAACCGATACAGAGCACAATGTACGAATCAAGAAACGGTTCGACTTTGCATACGTTGCGATGCTCCTGACGATTCTGCGGTTGTCTTCACTAACTGTGACGAAGACTTCCCACAATACTGAGGAAGAAAAGTACATGCTAAGCAATCCAATCTGTGTGAGAGTTGTCGACACGGCACAGATGTGTATAAACCAGTTTAGGCTGTTACGAAGATCAGCCATACCAGTTCTCCAGTGCACCATGTTCATGCGGTACTACCACAGGCTGGCACCTGAGGATGGCGATGGTAATGACGGAGGTGATAGTGAGGTGTTTCTGGGAATGCTATTGCAGATGGCCAATTCGATTGGACTCAACAGAGACCTTGATGGAGTGAGAAACCTAGGAGGCAATTTGCGCATGTCCAACATTTGGCGATTTATATGGCACGAGATTGTTGGGCTTGACATGTACCAGAGCTCAACTCGGGGTAACCCAATTCTTGTGAACGAGAGTCAGTATGATACTCAGCTGCCAGTATTTCATACTGAGATGGCTTCGTGGGAAAGAGCAGATGCTCACAGAGCGTCTGTGGATAATTTTGCCCTCACAGATCGCATCAATAGAATGCTACGTGTCATCATGACTGACATCCTCAACATTTCACAGCCCGTGCATATCCCCACGCTGCTGAGCAAGATTGGGATGTTGGAAAATCATTTAGACACAGAGTACCACTCAATCAAGAGGATCCTCAGCATGCCGAACGACACTTCGCCATTGGCGGCTCGCAAGATCTTCAAGCTCAAAACGTACATCGAAACCAAGTCGTCGCTGTATGCGGTGTTCCACCAGATATACCTCACAAGCCCACAGCGCAACTTTGGGCTTCTCCACAAGATGCTGGCCATCGTGATGGAGATTGTTCCTCTGTCGTATCTCATCTCCACCATCAATAACGGCAAGACAAACTACTTTGACACAGTGATTGGCCCTGGGTCTCAGCTGATGCTTGTACCAGTGATTCTCGGAGCCCTGCACAAGATGGCTCAATTGCTTCTTGCCATTATGGGCCGGACGCTCGATATAAAGTACAACCATAAGGAGTTCCAGCACATGGAGATTGTGGCGAGTATACACTCTGGTGCTGTAGAGAGCTTTGCCCTGCTAAGCACCTCGTTCCAGTCGCTGAGCTCTGTCTACTATCAGGCGTGGCGTGCCTACAAAGGGTTTGCCTTCTTCCACAAGCTGCTGCTGGATGAGGAGAATAACATTTTTGACAAGGAGAGTCAGTTGAACAAGGAGTGTGCCAAGGACGAGGGGGACGAGACCCTGAACCACTTTAAAGCTTTCCCCACCGAGAATGATTTCATCTCCTTAAGCGCCTTCCAGTTGGACCAGCTGGCTGAGATTATCACTACGAAAACGTTTGAAGAGCCTCTACTGAAGCGGCTAAATGCTCGCTCACAGAGAACGTCAGTTAATCCGCGCTACAGGCACAGTATGTCGTCTGAGGCCAGCAGTGGCAGTACTCCACCGCCAGATGGTATCTACATGAACGAGAATGTCCTATCCAACAACGAGATTGACTCGTTATGGCTCAAGATGATGACAAACACAACCACCAACTTGCAAGCGTCAGAGTCTGCAGAGGAGCCCGGCGAGTACGGGATCTTCGGGACAATGGACTTGGAGAAGCTTGTGAGCGGCGACGACATGCTATTTGATATCGACATCCCCTTTTATCAGCAGGACAATATATAGCGATGAGCGCAAGTTTGATTTTTGTGTCACGGAGCCGATCCCGGGGAAGCACGGCCCGGGAATCGCCGGGGTGCGGGGTCCGGGGTAAAGGAGCGAAGCGTAGTATAAAGCGGAAGGGCCGCCTAGCGGGCCCAATCCAGAACAACAATGGCCAAGATAACAGTAAAGAACCCAATTGTGGAGATGGACGGAGACGAGATGACCCGGATCATCTGGCAGCTTATCCGGGAGCAGCTTGTCCTGCCGTACCTCGATGTCGACCTCAAGTACTACGACCTGGGCATCGAGTACCGGGACAAGACGGACGACCAGGTGACGGTGGAGTCAGCCGAGGCGACTCTCAAGTACGGCGTGGCTGTCAAGTGCGCCACCATCACCCCCGACGAGGCCCGGGTCAAGGAGTTCAACCTCAAGAAGATGTGGAAGTCGCCCAACGGCACGATCCGCAACATCCTCGGCGGGACGGTGTTCCGGGAGCCGATTGTGATCCCCCGGATCCCGCGGATCGTCCCCCAGTGGGAGCAGCCCATCATCATTGGGCGGCACGCCTTTGGCGACCAGTACCGGGCCACGGACGTTGTGATCCCGGAGGCCGGGTCGCTCAAGCTCGTATTTACCCCGGAGTCCGGGGAAAGCTCGGAATGGCGCGTCTTTGACTTCCCGGGCCCCGGGGTGGCGCTCTCGATGTACAACACGGACGAGTCGATCGAGGCGTTTGCGGAGGCGTCGTTTGCACTGGCGCTGGAGCGGGGGCTCAACCTCTTCTCCACCACCAAGAACACGATCCTCAAGAAGTACGACGGCCGCTTCAAGGACGTGTTTGAAGGGCTCTACGAGGCCAAGTACAAGCCGTTGATGGAGGCCAAGGGCATCTGGTTTGAGCACCGGCTCATTGACGACATGGTGGCGCAGATGCTCAAGTCCCGGGGCGGGTACATCATTGCGATGAAGAACTACGACGGCGATGTGCAGTCGGACATTGTGGCACAGGGCTTTGGGTCCCTTGGGCTGATGACCTCGGTGCTTGTGACGCCGGGAGGGAAGGCGTTTGAGGCCGAGGCTGCCCACGGGACTGTGACGAGACACTACAGACAGCACCAGCAGGGCAAGGAGACCTCCACCAACTCGATTGCCTCCATCTTTGCCTGGTCCCGCGGCATCATCCAGCGTGGCAAGCTCGACGCGACGCCAGACGTTGTCAAGTTTGGCGAGCTGCTGGAGAGGGCCACTCTCGACACGGTCCAGGTGGATGGCAAGATGACCAAGGACCTGGCGCTGGCTGAGGGCAAGACGGAGCGGTCGTCGTACGTGACGACGGAGGAGTTCATTGAGTGTGTAGCGCGCCGGCTCAAGGCGGAGTACGCCAAAGCGTTCTAGCAAATACGATGCGATACTGTTTGGTGCGTAATTTTCCTCATGGGCCACATTTGATGGAGATCAACAACAAGGCCTCACCGCGAACATCACCATGTCCCGCAAGTCGATGCCGGCAGAGCTCAAGGAGATTGGTGGCTCGCCCTCCAGGCCCGTCAAGTTCGACTCGCTGGAGCTCAGGCTCCGCAAGGACTTCCATCTCGACAGGCACACCCAGGAGCTCCACACGGTGCTCAACAAGCTGGAGAACAAGTCCTCCCGGGCCGTGGAGGGCCTCGAGCCGCTAAGGGAGGCCGGCAGTGCCATGTCGTGGGTGGACGAGTTCCGCAAGTAGTTCGCGACCCAACATTGTCGTTCTCAACATTGTCGTCAACATTGTCGTCAACATCCTCATCAACACCATCATCAACACCATCATCATGTACAACAAGATCGGCAAGGTGGCGGCACGGAGGCTGAGCTCTGGCGAGATCGAGACGGCCCTTGCCTCACTCAGCCGCTGGCGATACTCGGGCACCTCTCTCCAGGCGGAGTACACCCTCAAGGACTACGAGCAGACGTGGGCCTTCCTCAACCGAGTGGCGATGCGGAGCCACCTGTGGGGCCACCACCCAACCATCACCACAGTAAGTTGATCCTTCGACTCGGCGCTAACAAAAGACTTACAACAAGGTGAGCTTCGAGCTAACGACACACGATGCTGGCGGAGTCACAGACATCGACGTCAAGCTGGCAAAGCGCATCCAGGACTACGCTCAATGAATCGCTACACAATCAATCGTAAATCGTCAGTTATGCGCTTCCTCTCTGCATTTTGAGCCGCTGCTCAAACTTCTGGAACTCGAGCTCCGCAAGGTTAACAACCTCCTCCACCTCCTCAACGTAGTGGCTCAGCATCGCCTGAATGCCCGACTTGAGCGTGTCGTCACTCAGCGAGCACGAGGTGCACGCTCCTTGTAATTGCACGTACACCTTGCCATCTTGGTACCGCAAAAAGACAATGTCTCCGCCGTCGTCCTGGATCGCGGGTCTTATCCTCGTGTCTATAAGCTCTGCAATCTCCTCTGAAATCTCCTGCTCCTCCTCCGTCATCGAGCGGTTCTCAGAGAAGGCCGAGCCTGCCCTCTCCACCTCTCTCATGTCCATCACCGGCTCCTTCTTGGTGAGATGCGACTCCAGAATCGACTCAACAACAGGTCTCACCTGGTTCCAGTGCGCAAACTCGTTCTTGTTCACAGTGATAAAGTCAGAGCCTATGAGCACAGACTCAACATCGTTGGAGTACTCAAAGATCTTGGAGGCGAGCGGCGACTGCTGCTGTGTGGCAAGGTTGATCTGGAACGACGTGTTGCGGTCCAGAATCGCCTGGTCCACTTGGAACTTGAGAGCGTTCTCGTTGGGCGTCGTGAGAGTCTTGATAGAAAGATATCTTGCAAAAGGTCTAGGGACCCGTACTTGTCTGGCAAACATGTTGATGTGGAAGGTACACTGGCGATAAAGTCATCTTTTATGATGACGTGCGTGGCCGCACCGGCCGCTTACTCGCGGCGCGCGCCATTGGCCTGCGCTAGGCCGAGCCTCGGGAAAGATGGTGTGCGGGTGTCCTTGAGCGTGGTGTGCGGGTGGGCAGCAGCAGCGCTTCACCAGCTCAGGCACCACACACTGAACTCGCTGAGATGACCAAGTTCAAGCTGCCGGTAGCGCTCGCCAACAATCTCGGGGATATTGAACATGCTGATACAATCCGCCAGCGACAGTGGATCACCACAAACGATATCCTGTACATCCACAAGAAGCACTTGAGGCACATACCTCTGCAAGAGCTCTTGGCTGGGCTTGAGGTCTATGTGCCTCCCAAACCACAGAGCAAGTACACACCGGAGTTCAAGAAGCAGCTGCAACACCTCAAACTCAAGCAGGAGGAGGCTGAGTACCAGGAGATTGTCAATCGTGGCAAGGTGAAGCTCGAGGCTGACTACGTTACCCCGGCGGAGATGGCCAAGGAGGTCCGGTCGCAGATCACCACCATCGTCAACATTCTCATCTCCGTGGTGTCTGTGGTGTATGCGATATGGTACTGGACTTCCAACGAGGCTGTCTGGAAACTGCACGTACGAGTTTTGCTGTGTCTCTTCTTTGGTATCCTGATTCTGGTGGCTGAAGTGGTTGTCTTCAACTCGTACGTACGCAAACTGGGGGAGGCCAAGGCTACGGAGGCGAAGAAGAAGGAGATCCGCAAAGTGGTGGAAACAGTGGTGATTAAGGACTCATGAATTCATAGCAATATTTAGCATCGACGTTATCTTGTAGACATCTCGCCAGTCACGGTAACGAAGGGTGGCGGTGGTGGGAGCGAGTTGAGCTTGACACCGTGCTTTTTGACCTTTTCAAAGAGAACAGACCCGCCCTTCTCCACTCTGTAAGGGAGGACACGTTTGAAGCTCCACTGCATTAGGATGTAAAGATACCCCAGAGCGGTGAAGGAAGGCCAGTAGACCGGGATGATGACAACCTCTGTCTTCTCATTCACCTGCCAAATCAGGTAGTCGCTTAGCCTGGTCTGACCACTCGTTCTGATGAGGAGGTCCACTGCCGGAGTGTCAGGTGGGTAGTAGAAGTTGCTACTCACCACCTGCTCCGTGATCTGCTTCAGTGCGATCTCATCAGCCACCACTTGCTCAGCGGTAGTGGCAATGGCATGGGCAATCTCATCGCGAGAGGTGTAAGCAAAGTTGAAGTTGAGGGTGATGTCGTCGTTCTTAGCAGTGATGGCCTCAATCTCCTCTAGCCGCTGGAGCGTGTCCTCAGGAATGAGGCCTCTGTTACCAATGATCCGAATCCGGGCTTTATCATTGAGGCGGCTCGACTCTTCAAGAAACTCGTTGAGACGGGTCATGAGAATCTCAAACACGGCGTTGACCTCAGTCTGCGGCCTGTTGAAGTTCTCGATGGAGAAGGTGTACATCGACAAATGCTTAATACCAAGGTTGAGCGAGCAGTTGATGAGTGGAATAAGTGCCATTGCACCTGCCTGGTGGCCCATGGAAACCTCCATCTTGTGCTGCTTCGCAAACCGTCTGTTGCCGTCCATGATGAAGGCCACGTGCTGTGGAACCTCCCCAGTCTTGAGGACGTTGCTGAAGAGGACGGTAGTCTTCTCATCTATCCACTCACTGGCGGAGCACGAGATTCTACCCGCAAGGGCTTTGATAGTGGTGAGGGTCATCTCTTTGTGGAGAGATAAGGGGGTTCGTGGTTTTATAGTGCGAAACCTCTAAGGGGGGGGTCTCTACGAGGGGGGTAAAGCCATTGAGATACCATCACACTCCTACCAGTGGCACTACTACCACCATGAGCTGAAGACGGCCAAGTGAAGGGCTCCTCTCCCGCAATGGCACAGTGCCCCGGATTTATGTGCCAAAGCGAAAAGGCACAAAACGGCCAGATCGGGCAGTTGCCGCATTGGGTCTTTTGTTTTCGTTTCGCTCCGCGGTAAAAAAATAAACATTCACCACGTCTCTCACCAAGTGCCATGTCGCTGAGAACGCCCAAGAAGGCCCCGTCCAACGTGAGCTCCACGCCACACGAGGACTCCGTGATGGAGTCCAGAAAGCGCCAGACAAAGCGGGACGAGGCGATCCGCCGCCGGGTAGAGAACGATCTCAGCAAGAAGCGCATCGCGAAGACGCCTTCCCACAAGAAGAGATCCAAGCACCACCATCCGGGCTCTGTGCTTTCGCTCAACCCTTCTGAGGCCGTCGTGTGCAAGCCCTCCTACACAGCCTACGAGGCTGCTCAGCTTATGAGTGCCAAGCGTGAGAACTGTATCCTGGTGATTAACGACCACGGCCACCTCGCTGGTATCTTCACGGCCAAGGACCTGGCCTTCCGCGTTGTTGGGAAGGGGCTCAACGCGGCATCCGTCACAATTGAGCAGATCATGACAGCCGAGCCCATGTGTGCCACTGTTGACACGCCAGCGTCCGAGGCATTGCAGCTGATGGTGATGCGTGGATTCCGTCACCTGCCAGTACTGGCGGAGGACTCCTCCATTGTAGGAGTGCTGGACATCACAAAGTGCTACCAGGAGGCCATGGAGAAGCTCGAGAGAATGTACGAGTCGTCCAAGAAGCTCCACGATGCCCTTCAAGGTGTTCAGATGGAGATGGGGTCCCAGCAGCCAATGCAGGTGATCCGCTACTTTGAGAGTCTCAAGTCCGTGATGAACGGCCCCACTTTGGAGTCTGTGCTAGACGACAACACACTGCCGTCCTACGTCTCTGTCAAGACCACAGTGTACGATGCTGCTTTGCTGATGCGGGAGAACCACACCACTGCCGTTCTCGTGAGGGACGTCTCGGACAACATTGCCGGCATCTTCACATCCAAGGACGTGGTGCTACGTGTGATTGCCGCTGGACTGGACCCCAAGACGGTGAGTGTCATCAGGGTGATGACCTCGCAGCCCGACGTGGCGCCTAAGGAGCTCTCGATCCAGGCTGCTCTGCGCAAGATGTTTGACGGACACTATCTGAACTTGCCTGTGGTGGAGGATAGCGAGGTCATTGGCATTGTAGAGGTGCTCAAGCTCACGTACGCGACGCTAGACCAGATTGCGATGATGAAGTCGCCTGACGATGAGGGATCAAACAGTGAAGGCCCGGCCTGGAACAAGTTCTGGACTTCGCTCGACAACGATACGGAGTCGATCCACTCGGACTCACAGGCTGAGAGCTACTCTGCGATTCCGGACATCTCCCAGAGCGAGATCAACCAATTTTCCTTGGGTAACGACAACTTGGGTCCAGGAGACTCTGTGAGTGCCACAAACGAGGCCCACGGAGGCTCGTCGTCGATATTCAACCAGCCAGAGCCTCGGGAGATCCCATTCGCTTTCAAGTTCACGTCTCCTAGCGGCAGAGTGCACCGCATCAGTATCAAGCCTGCAGATGGCATTGTGCACTTGCGCGATGTCGTCACATCCAAGCTGAAGACGACTGAGCTGTCTGATCTCAAGGGCGACCAGTTTGCCATCAGCTATATCGATGACGAGGGCGATATCGTGGCCATCACCACGGACCAGGACCTCGTCGACTGTGTCCTGGTCAACCGCAATTCGATGCTGGAGAAGGCTGACCTCTTCATCCACCATCCAGACAAGACCATAGACCTCGAGGAGTACCACCTCAAGAAGCAAGCCAAGATACCCGCTGCTCCAATATCGTCACAGATCATTCCTGGCGTGGCTAACGAGGCGCTCATTGGTGGTGCCCTGGTGGCTCTTGGAGCTGCCCTCGCAGTGGCCTTCACCATGGGCAAGGCCAAGTGAACCTTCTACATTCCTATCTCAATTCTTTATTCGTTATGTACATGCTATACTCTCACCCCTTCAATGAGCTGCGCTACCTTTTCCTCCTGTGCAGTTCTAGCCTCCTTCAACAGCTTCTTGAAAGTAGCCTTTCTCTCCCTCGCAGTGACTGGCATCTGCACAGATACGTTTGGACTCGTCACACTGAGCTGTGTGATGTCCAAGTGGTTTGGATTCAGCTCCAGATGCTTGCCGGTGAGGATCTTGGTCTCAAAGTACTTTTGCAGGGAGAAGGCTGTAGATGCCTTGGTAAGAACATAGTCGGGGATGATGTATCCACATTGAGCCTGCACTTCAGCTGCAAACTGGAATCTGAAGCTGAGGTTGTCGAGGCTGATCTCTTTCAATGGCTTTGGGGCATCTCCTGTGAGCTTTGTGTATGAGTCGGTGAGGATTTTTTGGAACTCCTCGCTGGTGGCAGCCTTGTCCTTGTTGAGCCAGTGCTTGATGTAGAAGCCTTGAAGCCTCTCTTGCAGAGATCTGGTGTCTCTTCCAGTCTTTCTGCCGATGAACTCGATCTTGTCGACGCTAGTCACCTCGATCTCGCCCTTTTCTGCTCTCTCGATGACTTTGTCGGTAGCCTCTGCGGGTACTGACGCTCTCTTCTTTTGCTCCTTCTTCTGCTCCTTCTTCATCGAAAACCAGTCCATGAAGCCATACTGGACTGAAGAGGTGTGTAACAGCCTTCTAGAGGCCTGTACGCCTCTCGTGGAAAGCATGTTGGAGATGGAACCCAGTGTTGATTTGGCTGTTTTTTTCAGCCGGGACTAGACTGCCCAATTCGGAAACGCGGGCTAATTCGCGTGCATACGCTGGCTCGCGCACAAACATCAACGCTTTGGGCCATCACCTCTACTCCACTAATGGGCATCTGTCTGTCGTGCCTACGGGGCTTTGACGATGACGACCAGTCGCAAGTGAGTTGCCATATGTGAAATTGGACTAACGAAAGCTGAATGAGAGCACGCCGCTGCTGAATGACAATGCGTATGTTGGAATAACCGGTGACGCTAACCACAGGGACTACGACAAGAGCTCGATGCTGAGAAAGCGGGAGGAGGAGCTCAACCAGATTGTGAATGAGACTAATGAGTGAGTTACCTGAGCTGGCTAGCACTACTAACGCCAGAAACCTCATAGACATTACGTCCTTCTTCAGTGGGAGTGCGTCGATTCAGGACCTCTCGGCAAAGAAGTCTGTGGCTACCCTACAGAGCGAGACCGAGCCTCACAAGTCATTAGCGAAGCCCGTGCCCAACGAGTTTGTGACCTCTGAAGAGAAGAGCATACTGGGCGAGCTCAACAAGAGCCTCTTTGAGCTCGTGGACAAGTCTACACAAATCACCAAGCGCGGGCCGCTCGTGGCATCCTTTGAGTAATGCATCCTGTACTATAGCTGTAGCTCGGAGCTCTCTTTGATGTAGTTCTAGTCACTTCCCAGCCATTTATAGTCCTGTCCTACTTTGATACTGAGCCAGATCACGTGACGCGCGAATAAAAAACGCGTCAACAACAAGCTCCTCTACAAGCTCCTCTACCAGCGACATGAGCAAGCCGAAAAGAAGAAGCGAGGGGGCCAAGGAGGAAGGAGATTCCAAGAGACAGAAGCAGGACGATCTGCAGTCCTTCTTGGACTCGACTCTGAAGCTCGTGACGGGTCTGCCTTATGCTGTGGACTTTCTCAAGTTGCCGCCAAAGAAGGCGCTTCCTGATTACTACGAGGTGATTACAACTCCTATTTCGATTCAGGAGATCAAGGCCAAGTTGTCAGATGGCTCCTATTCTTCGGTAGACGAGTTTGTGGCTGACTTCCAGACGATGGCAGACAATGCCAATACCTACAACCTCGAGGAGAGCGAAATTGCCAAAAACTCGATCCGGATCGCAGACTTCGTCAAGGAGCAGGCCAAGGAGATGTCAGGATCAAAGGTAACGATACGTATCAAGCCACCAAAGGCTGAAGTGAAGGAAGAGGAAGAGGAAGAGGAAGAGGAGAAGGAAGATGAGAAGGAGGAGAAGGATGAGGATGAAGAGGATGAAGATGAGGAAGCGGTGGAGAACGTGGAAGGTCAAGGCGAGGGCGGTAAGCTCCTTCCTTCGCAAATGACCCAGAAGGCTCGTTTCCTCATGGTGCTCGATGAGCTCGTCAACTATGAGGTGGACGGTACCAAGATTGGAGGACCGTTTGCCTCGGAGGTTTCCCGCCGCGAGTTCCCAGACTACTACAAGATTATCAAGAAGCCTATGGCTCTCAACACGGTCCGTGACAACATCCTCGCTGGAAGAGTCAAGTCAATGGGTCAGTTCCAGAACCAGGTGGAGCTTGTTTGGCGTAATGCGCAGCTATACAATGGGCCTGGTACTCTTCTCTTTTCCGATTCGCGTGTCTTGCAAGATTACTTCCATGACCGTATGGCAGAGATCAATAGCCAGGTGGAGGCTGCTAGAGCTGCTCAATTGCAACAGAACTCGCCATTGCCTTCCATTAGGCTTAAAATCAAGCCACCAAAGACAAAGCTGAGTCTGACACTCCACAACCGGGAGGGCGGGCTCCCAATCCCGGATGACCAGCCAGAGCCGGAATTGTCCGAGAGCTCCAATGAGGAACAGGAGGAGGAGACTCCTCAAGTGGTTCTCCCATCTACTAAACCTCGCGAGCTCACAAAACCAAAGAGTGAAGCATACATCCAGGAGATTGTGATCTCGTCCTCAAGAAGCATGTACAAGAATGTGATGAGACCCGTCAACAAGGCAATCCCACAGGAGCTTGTCAAGACGTGGTTTGAACACAAGTTTGTTGCCTCGGACTTCAACCTTGCAGGCTATACTGTTCCTTTGCAAAGACAGCAGGGTGCTGTTTCCATTTCCGCAGGACTCCACGATGAACTCATGAAGAAGAAACATCAGGCCACCCTCACAGTGAATGGCGAGAGAGTGAACCCTGTGCCCTCAATTCATTATGCAGACTCGGGCAAGCTGCTTATGTCCCGCTACGAAATCAAGCTGCCTATTGGACTCAACACAGTGGTATTCGATGTGGCTGTGGAGGATACTGAAGAGGAGAGCAGAACACGTGCTCAGGAAGCGGCGAACAGAAAGGTGGAGAAGCTCACATTCTGGGTGCAGGTACTGTAACATTACTATCTTTGACTCTGTAGTAACTGATAAACGTAGAGGAAGGATCCCGAGATACTGGAGAGCTAGATTTGCAGTGTATCGATGGGGATCGGATGTCTCAATTGAGCGACTCATACTTCCGCCACGAGATAGCTACGCGATTCGAAAGAAGATTAAACAGTCACAATATGTATGATCGCGCTTTTTCAGATTTTGTAAAGGAGCCATTATAGTATAGTGGTTAGTACAGTTCGTTGTGGCCGAGCAAACCCAGGTTCGATTCCAGGTAATGGCATTCTCCTTTTCTTTTTATTTTTTTGCGTCACTACAAGAAAGAAATAACAGTCTATAATTTTGATGGCCTTTTACGGTCCAGTTACTATTTACGCGGCAGTCACAGTCTGCGTCATGGTGATGAGAGTGGTCTTCCCCACAACGTTATGGCCATGGTGCACATGCTCCTCTCTCTTCTGCTTCCCCTTGGTCTCAAACACTTCAATTTTAGCATCACCACTGGTGGTCACCACACAGAATGTGGCACCGCCAGCTCCAGTAGACACGGTGGCTCCGTTCATCTCGTTGACACCGTTTGTGGCTGGGTCAATCTCGCATGGAAGCCCGTTAGCACCGTCGTCACCCACAATGCGGATACCAAAGCTAGGAACCTCGTTTCTGTGAGGAGAAGCTGCCTCCAAATAGACTGGGTTCCAGCCGATCTTGACGTAGGTGTTTCCCGAGGCATCCTGGTTGGCACCAGCAACATATGGAGCCCAGTTACCCCATGGCTCGTCCTTAGATCCCCACTTGCAACCATCGCTGACAGAGACGCCAGGAGGGTTGATATAGAAGTGGGAGGCCGTACCAGCCCAGTAATCCTCGGTAGGCACAGCGAGAATCTCCGAGTCTCCACCGTCAACGTCGGTAGGGATCAGCATCTCCTCGTTGCCAGGCAACACAGTCTGGCAGAAGGCAACGTTACTGGAGCACTTGTTGTCCACAGAAAGCGTTCCAGCTCCATCAACACAGGCGTCCCCATCACGCTTGTACTCCAATTCGCCATTTTCATTGCAGTAGGCACCACCGTACTGGGAACCAGGGTATGAGTAGCTCGTCACCTCAGGGTCCCACTGGTTCATGAGCTGGCCTGGAGGACAGGCGTAAGGACACCACGAGCCATACGAGCACTCCTGGTCGTAGTGCATGGCCCAGCCGGCATTATCGCCATCTTTCTGAACAGCAACCATGCCCTTGTCAGTTGGGAAGGAGCATGTGCCGTCTCTTTTGAAGAGACTCGAGACGGGTTTTCCGTTGATCTTGTGCGTGTGCTTGGCCATGGCGGCGGCGACGAGGGTAAGAACAGGGAGCGCAGAAAGCATTTTAAATGAGTGAATGGTTCAAGTTTCTTGAGGATCCCATCTTGGATCCCAGGCTGGCTTATATAGGGGTTGCCCAAGCTCGTACGGAGGCGTTGGGTCTAGAAGCAGCTGGCGGCGGACGTGCCCCTAGTAGCGGTAAAGGACACACTTTGCGGTAGGAGCCGAACTGGTACGCGCACCGCTCAGATCAGGCGCCGCCGCACCACCAAGAGATCCTTCAATTAGCGTTTAAAAAGTAAGCTGTGTCGGCAACCTTAAGCTGCAAAGCGGGAGTCGCCGCTAACGACTTCTAGGTTTAGCGGCGCTGCTATATCCGCCGCGGAACGTTAATCTGTCATGCATGCACGTAATTACACCGCCCCAACGGTTTACGCCGCGTCGTTTCTTTTCCCCAGATCAAATGTGATCCGCAACAGCCCCACAACGCTGATTCTAGAAGCTGTACCACTGCCTATACCGTGCAGACTAAGGTAAACTCCACACTCTCCACAGCTTATGCCCATCGGCGTGTTAAGCCATACGGGCGGGGATCGATATTGCTGAAAGGCAAGTGGATTGCCTTCGGGATGATCATCTGCTGGTTTGCGGATGCGTTGTGATGTAAATAGGGGGATCCTCTGAAATGAACTCATCAGGCAACGAGGATGCTGGATCTCGCCAGGGCCGCTGAGCTTTACCAGTGCTACCCTGTCACTATGAGACCTTCCGCAATTCCTCACAGCTGAAGTCAGGGAAACTTGTGACGATCTATAACAGCGTGATGTAGCGAGACTTCAACGCAGTGTGGTGGAAGGGTCCTCCATGGCTAGACCTCTCCAATCATGGCGCTTTGGGTAACGCTAGGCAACTTGCTGATGCTACTCCCAGCCCACTATGAGTGGCACACTCTCAACACTGCTCGTGCGAGTATTGATCGGCACTCTAATAAGCGCTTGCTATTCGGCAAAAGATACAATGCTGGACACTCAAGAAGAATTGAAGGGTTAAATTGGCGAGCAAAGTGCGTGTTGATACGTGAACCAGCGCCATCCAGACACCTCGTCTAGCCGCTGCAGTCTTTGTGACACAAATTCGACAATCACACTTCCCCCAAACAACAACCATGAGCCGTAAGCTTCCGACTAAAGTGGCTGTCGACACAGTAGAGGAGGTTGGTAAAATCATATTTACTTCACCGAAGCCAGGGCCAGAGTCACCGCCTTTGAGGATTGAGAGGGCGGACCCCAACTTGGGGAAGTTGCCAGCGGGCGTTGACCCTCTTCAAGCTGAGGCTATTGAGTCAGTATCATCCTCTAGTGAGGAAATGCCTCCAAAGGGACTTGACGTTTATAAGCCCACGATTGCCGACTTCAAGAAGCTTTTCCCGGCTTACGAGATGTTCAAGTTTGACACTTCTCAGAAGTCCTCCTCATCCTCCGCTGAGGGCTCCTCAGGCAGGGGCTCCTCAGGTGGAGGCTCCTCAGGTGGAGGCTCTTCAGGTGGAGGCTCCTCAGGTGGGGACAAATCAACTGACGAGGCATACTCCGCTATGTTTGGACGTGACCTGGGTGACGACCTCCTGACTATGGGCAAAGTCGGTCTGACTCTCGGATTTCTCATGTCAGTGAAGAGTCAAATTGACAATACGCAGAGCAGCAAACAGGCAGCCAAGTACCATAACGAGGTGATGGACCAGTCAACAAAGTATCACAACGAAGTATTGGATCAGTCAACAAAGTACCATAACGAGGCGATGGAACAGTCAAAAAAGTATCATAATGAAGCGATGGACCAGTCAACAAAGTATCATAACGAAGTGATGGACCAGTCAACAAAGTATCATAACGAAGTGATGGACCAGTCAACAAACTACCACAGGGAGGTGATGGATCAATCAACAAAGAACCATAGCGAGGTGATGGAGGCCATGGCAACGCAAACCGAGGCCATCCAGAGCTTGGTACGGGTCATGACACCTGTCGCTAAAGTGATTACCGAAGGAACCTATAGGCTCACTGAGACACGCGACGAAAGCGAAGGATCCAGCACATGAGTTATATGTTCAGCTAGGTTCGTCACTAAATCATGTGATGAATTGCGATCACAGCAACCTTTGATTGGGGATTTTAAATTCAGTTGTTGGGGGTTATCTTCGGCATGGGTAGAGAACTATCGGCCTACCTGCTGGTTACACATTGATTATGCTTCCCATTTTGCCACAGCAGGCTACCACTGAGGCTTCGTTTCCATCTCAATGAGTCTCAGCTCCATGTCAGCAATCCTGTCCGCTGGCCTTTCGACATCTGCTAAAGCCCGCAAAAAATGATTCAGTTCGTCGAGATCCTTGACTGCTACAAACTTGAGCCCGGCAAGTGCCGAATGGATGACTTCAGACCTGGAATAATCACCAAGTTGTGAGCAAACCTCGTACTCCGCCAGAAGGCTTTCAACAGTGGAGCTGGGCTTTGCAAAGTTGGATGTGACCACAATGGCACGGCAGCCCACTTTCCAAGCCATTGAGGTGAAGAATTCAGACACACAGGGAGAGTCCACAACAAGGTAGTTTTTGGAGTGAGGATTTAAGTACTTCTTCAGGTTTGCCTCGCACTCGTGGGCATTCCGAGTGCTCAATGGGTATGAGAATTGTGTATCGTCAAGGCCAAGCCTACTGAGCATATGCTCAAAGCCGTTCAAAGAGGCCAAGGATACGAAATAGCTGCTCCTCAACACTCCAAAGTCCACATTGGGCAGATCAGAGATGGTGTTGAGCACACGAAGCGATTCCTCCTTCAAAGATGTACTCTCCAAAGCCGCTTTCCTCACCTTTTTGAGAAATTGCGAGTTAAAAATGTCCCCATTTGCTATGAATGGTTTGTAGGCCCTGCTGTAGAGTTTAATGAGATTCTGACCTTGTAGATCAGCCAATGGTCCAGTATAGTTATCCAACGCCCTCTCGAATGACTTTTGGATTGAGTAATCGGGGCTCCTCCCAAGGATCGCGCTGATAAGAGAGGTCTGCGGTACATTCTGAAGTATCATAGACTCATGGAAGTGGAAGTACGCCATCCGGGGACGGGGCATCCGATGCATAGCTGGTGGTGTGTCAAGACACAATCAGTTTGACATAAAGTGGGGTTATCGCCAATTGGCGAAAGAGTCGCGCTTTGGCGCACAAGGGGCCTGCGCCATTGGCGCGGCGCCATTTTTTGCCGAATGCGGAAGTTGCGCATCGTCGGCATCGAAGTAGAGCTCTGAACAAGAGCACTTTGCAAGCCAATCCACCATGTCAGAGTTCGCTCCATTGAAGAACGATCTCATTCTGAGAGCGGCCCGTGGCGAGGATGTTGAGAGACCTCCAATCTGGATCATGGTAAGTTGTCAAAGGCTTGGCTTTGATCTGTAGCAACAACTAACGACAGCGGCAAGCAGGCCGGTATCTTCCGGAGTATCACGAGGTGAAGGCTGGCCGTGACTTCTTTGAGACGTGCCACGACGCCGAGATTGCCTCCACCATCACAATCCAGCCAGTGGACCATTTCGATGGGCTCCTCGATGCGGCCATCATCTTCAGTGACATCCTCGTGATTCCTCAGGCAATGGGGATGAACGTGGAGATGCTGGACAAGGTGGGGCCTCACTTCACAGACCCTCTCAGAAAGCCTGAGGACCTGGAGAAGCTCACCAAGGACGTGGACGTGTTGAAAGAGCTGGACTGGGCCTTCAAGGCCATTACTCTCACCAGAAAGAAGCTCAACGGTAGAGTGCCACTCCTAGGCTTCTGTGGTGCTCCTTGGACACTCCTGGTCTACATGACTGAAGGTGGCGGCACCAAGATGTTCCGCTTCGCCAAGGAGTGGATCTACAAGTACACCGAGCACGCCCACTCTCTGCTCCAGCGGATCACCGATGTCGCTGTGGAGTTCCTAGCACAGCAGGTGGTGGCTGGTGCCCAGATGCTCCAAGTGTTCGAGTCCTGGGGAGGCGAGCTGGGGCCAGCAGAGTTCCGTGAGTTCTCTCTCCCTTACTTGAGACAGATCTCAGCGAAGCTCGGCCCAAGACTCCAGGAGCTTGGACAGGAGCAAGTTCCAGTCACAGTGTTTGCCAAGGGCTCCTGGTACGCCTTGGACGAGCTTTGTGACTCGGGCTACCAGTGTGTGTCCTTGGACTGGCTCTACGACCCAGCGGAGGCTGTGAAGGTCTCCAAGGGTAGAGTCACCCTCCAGGGCAACCTGGACCCAGGCACCATGTACGGAAGCAAAGAGACCATCACCAAGAAGGTGGAGGCCATGATTGGAGGGTTTGGTGCCAAGAAGAACTACATCATCAACTTTGGCCACGGTACCCACCCCTTCATGGACCCTGAGCAGATCCGCTTCTTCCTCGAGGAGTGCCACAGAGTGGGCTCCATGTAATCGTGTACATATCACAACCCAGGTTGTTAAAATAGATGATAAACACTGGCCATAGTAGGATCGGTAGTTATACCGTTGGAGGTGATGGGTACCCGATCGCGAACTCGATGCGCTTAGTGGCGCTAACCACTACCACCCATTATGGCGAAACAGGAGGAGACGTATGTCTTTGACATCCCCTCTAATGTGCTCTCTTCGCTGGAGCTCATGTACTTCGATAGTGACACTGCCAGGGAGATGTCGCCGGTGAAGGAGGAGCCCGTCCAGCTGGTGAAGAGCGTCAAGGACAAGGACTACTACAAGTCGGACTTGCACAGGCTGAACCTGAAGCGGAGCCAGCGAGGACTCCCGGAACTGTCGGAGGACCAGTTTGAGCAGTTTGCCAACGACCTGAGCATATCAGGCTCCGAAGACGAGAGCGGCTCGGAGGATGAGAGCAAGGACAAGGTTGAAGACATCTTTGAAAAGAGCATACAGCGATTGCAAGAACTGCAGATGGAGGAGGCTGGTGTTGTGTCTCATCTTGCAACAAGATCCCCATATATCTTCTTCAAGAGCAGCTTGCTGCCCGAGGAGAAGTGTTTCGGCGTTTTCAAATCCCTATTCAGCATAAACGAATTGGAAAAGCCTCTGGAGGCTCTCAAGGGGTTCAATTCCAAGGGCAAGTCCGCTCTGCTGATGATTGGTGGTGGCCACTTTGCCGGTGCCATCATCAGCCACCAGCGTAGATCCACAAAGGGCAACATCGTCAAGCCTGGAGACTCGATCCTCGAACAGGCGGTGGAGGTAATTGTGTCCAAGTCCTTCCATCGTTACACCACCAGAAGAAAGCAAGGTGGCTCACAGTCTGCTATGGATAACGCCAAGGGAAAGGCCAACTCTGCCGGTTCGAATCTCAGAAGAGCCAACGAAGCAGCATTGCAAAAGGAAGTACGTGAGCTTCTCAAGTCATGGAAAAGTCACTTGGACGAGTGTGACGCCATCTTCATCAGAGCCAATGGAAGCTCAAGCAGGAACGTGCTGGTCGGGTATGAGGGAGCAGTCCTGAGGAACAACGATCCTCGCATTCGTAGTTTCCCGTTCACCACCAAGAGGGCTACCACTTCGGAGCTCAAGAAGGCCTGGGTGCACCTGACCTACTTGGCAGTCGAGGACAAGCCTGCAGTTGATGAGAAGAAGATCAGACAACGCGAGGAAGCTGAGAGGCTCAGGCAGAGCACAATCAAAAAGGAAAAGGAGAAGGCAGAGGAGTCGGAAGAGGTGAAGCACACAAGAGAGATTGTCGGGTATCTCAAAAAGGCGAGAGGACCTGTGCTTATGGCATATATGAAGAAGAATAAGTTGGGACCTGACTTTCGGCTAGAGCCAGAGTCGGACTTCTCCAGCACACCCTCAGTACTCCACTATGCTGCAGCTAACGGCGTGAAGGGGCTCGTGCCTGTACTGATGAAGACACTGAAGTGTGATCCTGCAGTGGTGAACAGTATGGGCAAGACGCCTTATGACCTTGCAAACAAGCAGACAAAGCAGGCGTTCCAGATAGCTCGATCCGAGCTTGGCGAGGATGCTTTTGACTGGGAAAAGGCTCACGTCGGGCCCCCAGTGTCAAGGGAGGAGATTGAGATGGCTGAGAAAGAGGCCGAGACCAGAGAGGAGAATGAAAAGAAGGCACTGATAGAAGCGGAACTCAAAAAGGATGTGCCCGTTGTTTCTGGACCAAAACAGAGACTGGGAGGCGTCAGCATGGCCCAAGTGAACATTAATGGACTCACGGATGAGCAGAGAATGCGTCTCCAGAGAGAACAGAGGGCTAGGGCTGTTGAAGAGAGATTGCGGAAGATGAAGGAGGGTAGTTAATAAACGGTTCATAAATTCGTGAATATGTAGTCCATGCTAAAGTGTGGGTTTGCTCACCTTCGACATGATGAATGTGAATGCCTTTGAGTTGTCTCGTGCTATACGCTCGGTGAGTTCGTCTCCCGTGGCGCATTCTTCAATTTTGGTAGGGTCGAAATGTCTATATCCCACTAAGCATTTCTTGACTGCTGCCTGTTCCATGAGCTCAGCTTCGGAAGGCGTGTTCTTGATCTCAAGAGCCGAGACCCAGCTCGATTCCCTTCTCAGAGAAGGCACTGCTGGCTTCTCTTCGTCTTCGTTATCACCTATTCCATCACAAGTGCACTGAATGAGATCGTGTGTGTTGCATTTTGTGTCATTAACGGTGAAGAGATCTTTCAGGTCATTAAGCTCAAACATATTGTCAGTACTTTTATCATCAAGGAACTTGTCTGAAAGATTGTTCTTCATGAGCTGTCTTTGAAATATTTTCTCGTCAATACAACCCGTGGTGATGAGCCTGTAAACAAAAACTGGGCGCCTCTGGCCATCTCTATGAATGCGGGCCATGGCCTGGAGGTCTACTGCTGGGTTCCAATCATTATCGAACAAGATCAAACGAGAAGCTCCAATCAAATTGAGCCCCATGCCGCCAGATTTCGAGGATAGAAGAAAGGCAAAGAACTCCATGCCACTCTTGTTGAACTTCCCGACGATGGAATCTCTATCTTTCTGTGGAGTCGATCCATCAAGCCTCAAGAAAGTCATGTTCATCTTCAATAGAATCTCTTGAATGACATCGAGTGTTTGTGTGTAGTTAGACACAACGACAACTTTTTCGCCAGACCTTAAAGTCTCCTTGAGCAGCAACTGCAGTGCCAAAATCTTACCGCTCAAAAGCTGATCAACTGGATCCTCGCCAGTATCTTTGAAGACCTTGTCTGATGTCACTAATGAGGGCGAGTTGCAAATTTTCTTGAACATGGTGATGAGACCTAGCGAGCCTGCTGGTGAAGTCTCATCCACCATTGCATTGAATTTATGCGATCCCAATACCGTGTTAAAAAGTTTCACTTGAGATGAGGTTGGCGGACAGAAGAGGACAACGTCAGTTCTGGCAGGGAGGTGATTTGACATCACGGCGGCTGTTCTTCGCAAAATAAAGGGCTTTGTCTGATTTATCAACTCCCTCGACATCTCCTCGCCCAGTTCCCTAGCTGTTTCATCCAAGCAATTGACGTCCCTTGATCTTACAATCGGATTCATATACACCCTCTTAAAACTGTTGAAGGTGCCCAGGATTCCGGGGTTGATGAAGTCCACAACGTTGAAAAACTCTGAAAGATCGTTCTGGATGGGAGTTCCTGATAGCAGAATTTTGCGTTCAATATTCAGCGAGTTGAGAGCCTGCAAAGTCTTGTTGGCATTGTTCTTGAGGCGGTGTCCTTCGTCGCAGATCAGGAGGTCGAAGCTTGTGTGTTGCAGTTCTTCCTTCATGCTGAGGATCTTTTCGTACCCCATAATGAGAACATGATACACACGGGTCTTGGAAAAGTTCACAATGTCCTGCTTGTCCTTCGCTATGGTGTTTTTGCTGTGCAAAGTGAGAACACTAACCTTGTTGGGTAGCCACTTTTGGAATTCCTTTTTCCAGTTCCCAATAAGAGTAACAGGACACGCAATGAGCACTTTCTCCACCACGGGTCTATCCGGCCCTTGCGGTGACTGCTTCAGTAGTGTCCACACGAGTGAGATTGTCTGTAGCGTCTTCCCCAAGCCCATATCATCTGCGAGAAGAGCACCGTTACCGTCGAAGCCCCGGAGTCCCATAACGCATTCATACAGGAACTTCACACCCTTAATCTGATGTGGCCTCAGCTTCTGGGCGATCTGTGGATCGACAACAACATCAACGTCGCCGTCTTGCTTCTTCATCACGATAGCTCCCTCTGGATCAAAAAGGGGCTTTCCTTTTAATTTTGTCTGAGTCGCTGCCACCTGTTTGAACTGGGAGTTTATACTCTTGAATGAGAGCGGCCTCATTGGCCTGGCTTTCTTAACTGGTGGCACTATGATCTCAGGCTCTTTCTCCTTAGTCTCGAGAATCACCTTTCCAGCTTCGGTCTCACTCACAACCTCCACCTCGTAAGACCCAAGAGACATCACTCCTTCAGTGGTGAACTTGGCAGGAGCTCCCTTATACCGCTCCTTGTAGCTTCCGCTCTCCTCTGTCCTGAAAGAGAGCCACTCCGGTCGTAGCACGATGATGCCATCGCCATCCCACGTTTTGTTCTTCTTTGTCGTTCGCTTCCTCCACACAACCTCGAACTGCCGTGAGTCCTGGCTAGCCCTGCTAGGCTGACTAGCTATGCTAGGCTGGCTATGTGGTTCTTTAAGCACAGTGCTGGTCCGCTTTGGTGCCGGCTGTAGAGGCGCCCGGGACGCCATTCGGGGTGGCTTGAAAGGCGCATTTGCTGAACGATACATCAACAGGCCGTGAAAATGTAGTTTTCAAGAGCTTTTGAGCTTCTCTTAACAGCTGACCACTGTGTTTACTCTTGTAGGGGGCTGTTTATGTCGTTTGTTTACGCGCGCTCGTTTAGCTCCAGCTTTTTTCACCACTAGCTCCAGGCCACCACCACCAGCATGCCTGTTTACACCGCCACCACCACAGCTCCGGTGAACATTGCTGTAAGTAGAATCTCCACATATCTAACAGAAGACCCTCAAGTACTGGGGGAAGCGCGACAAGACGCTCAATCTTCCAACCAACTCGTCCATCTCCGTGACGCTCTCGCAGAAGGACCTCAGAACACTCACCTCTGTGGCCACCAGCGAGACCTTTACCGAGGACAAGCTATGGCTGAACGGTAAGGAGGAATCCCTGGCCTCTGAGAGAACGCAGCACTGTTTGGAGGACCTGCGGAGCCTCAGAAAGGCATTGGAGGCGTCTGACAAGTCTCTACCAGCCATCTCGCAATGGAAGCTACACATCGTGTCGGAGAACAACTTCCCAACAGCTGCTGGACTCGCCTCGAGTGCTGCTGGCTTCGCAGCCTTGGTGTGTGCAATTGCCAAGCTCTACAAGCTTCCACAGAGCATGTCTGAGATCTCCAAGATTGCAAGAAAGGGCTCTGGCTCGGCTTGTAGATCGGTCTTTGGCGGGTACGTAGCTTGGGAGATGGGCCAATTGGCTGACGGATCGGACTCCAAGGCCGTGGAAGTGGCGCCAATGGAGCACTGGCCTGAGATGAAGGCAGCCATCTTTGTGGTGAGTGCCGACAAGAAGGACACTCCTTCCACGAGCGGTATGCAGACCACAGTGGCCACTTCGGACTTGTTCCAGTGGAGAATCAAGGAGGTTGTACCAAAGCGGTTCGAGGAGATGAAGAAGTCTATCGTGGAGAAGGACTTTGCCACGTTTGCAGACCTCACCATGAAGGACTCCAACTCGTTCCACGCCACGTGTCTTGACTCGTACCCTCCAATCTTTTACCTCAACGACACCTCCCGCAAGATCATCAAACTGATCCACGCCATCAACGCGCACTACGGCGAGACCGTGGCTGCTTACACCTTCGACGCTGGTCCAAACGCAGTGGTTTACTACCTGGAGCAGAACGAGCAAAAAGTGATGTCCTTCCTCTACAACATCTTTGAGAAGAACGAGGGTTGGACCTTCACGTCTGAGGAGACCAAGGCCTTCACCTCGGCCTTTTCCCAGTCCGCTGTGGCGTACGACCCAGAAATCTACAAGGGCGTGTCCCGGGTGATTCTCACCAGAGTCGGTGGGGGCCCAGAGGAGACGGAGGAGTGCCTAGTGGATGCCTCAGGCAACCCAAAGGCATGAAATAAGTAATAGAAGTGCTATAATGCTGCACTACGTAACCCCTGCTAGCATACATTCGTATAGTACATCAACGACCCGCGTCACACCTTGTTCCATCTCCAGATTCTCGCCTTGCAGTCACCGGAGCCTGTGGCAAACATTCCAGCGCCGCTGATGGCTGTGTTGGCAACGGAGACGCTGATGACCGAGTTTCTGTGGCCCTGCAACATCAGCAGTGGGTCACCAGTCTTCTTCTCCCAGAAGATCACGCCTCTGTCCTTGGAGCCAGAGAGGATGTAGTTACCGTCTGGTGAGGAGCAGACAGAGAGCACAAAGTCCTTGTGGCCCACGTAGGTCACCTCACAGGCAGTCACGTTCTTGGAAGGTGTGGTGGCAGAAGTGCCGAGCTGCTTGAGCGACCACAGCTTGACGGTTCTGTCGAGGGAACCGGAGGCAACCTCCGATCCGTTTGAGGTGAAAGCCACCGAGTAGACCGAGTCCTTGTGGCCCGTGCCAGCCTCATTCTCCGAGTCAAGTCTCTCCACGAGGAACCCAGTAGACGAGTCCCAGACGCGAACGGTTCTGTCCAGAGAGCCAGCAGCAATGAGCTTGCCGTCTGGAGAGACAGCTACAGTGGTGACGCCGTCCTCAATGGAGAGCGTCAGAGAGCACTGGCCAGAGGCAAGGTCCCAGATTCTCACGGTGCGGTCACCAGAACCGGAGACGAGTCTCTGTCCGTCTGGGAAGAAGTCGAGCGAGTAGATGTCCTGCTCGTGGCCCTTGAGGTACTTGGTGATACGTCTAGTGGCGAGGTCCCAGATACGGATCACCTTGTCCTCAGCACCCGTGGCCAGGTACTTGCCATCTGGCGAGAAGCACACAGACCGGATGTAGAGGTCTGCGCTCGAGTTCTCGGCAGCGGTGTTGTCATCACTGAGTCTCGCCACAAGCTCACCAGTCTCGACACCAAACACCTGTGTTGTCTTGTTACACCCGGTGGCCAAAAACTTGCCATCGTTGGAGAAGCGCACGCAGCACACCACGGACGAGTGGTCCAGGGAGTGCACGAGCTCGACATCCACGCTCTTAGGCAGGGCAGGGTTGTAGAGGATGTAGTAGTCCTGCTGCATCTTTTTCAGATGGGCTGGCACCGCATTGGAGTCCAAGTCCTGGAGGAATGGTGGGATCTGCTTGTTGTGAGCGGCGCGCAGGTTGGCTGGTACGAGGTAGTCGCCCGTTGGCGCGGGCGCGGCCACCACCGCACTGGCATTAGGGGGGGCACCGCTAGCGCTAGGCTGAGCCGCGCCCGAATTAGCGGCCGCGCTAGGGGCAGCTCCACTAACGCTAGGCGGAAGGCCACTGACGGGTGGTTCAGCCTTCAAGCCGGGCTGCACTGGTGGGAGAGCAGGCTGCACAGGCGGCAGCTGCTGTGGAGGCTGCTGAGGAGTGTTGCCAGCAGAGCCCTGGAAGGCGTATGGCTTGCCATTGAGCGAACCGGAGTTGGAATGGTGGTGGTGCTGAACTGAGGCAAGCTGTCTGTCCTTGAGCTCGAGCTCACTCTTGAGCCTGTTAATCTGCTCCTCGTACGCCTCCTTGCTCTTTCTGTGTGCCATCTCGAGCTCATAGACCGTCTGGCGGATCTGTTGCATCTCGCTCGTCTGTTGTGAGAACTTGATGTCGTACTCGTTCTTGTGTAGCCGGAAGCTCGACGCCTCATTCGAAACATTCTCAAACTCCTCCTTGACCGCCTCCAGCAGCTCGTTCAGCCGCTGGAAGTTCGCTCTCGGTGGGTACGACATGACTCTTTACTCAATTACAATGTCTGACACGTCAATGCCCTTGTTGGCCTCTTACGTCCGGTTACATTGCCGCCTTTTTTTTCGATTCCGCGGGTCGAGTCGCGCAAGGCCCTGGCGGGAAAAAAAGAAATTGCTGTCTTGGCGATTCTGCCGCGTCGGAAATGGCCTCGTAATTGAGATCCGGCCCCGGCGTCGCGGAGTTCCGGGAAGCTGCCCCTTTGGGAAGCGCAATCTGGCTCTCTCTCTTGTGGTGTGCGGGTGTGATCCGGGGCACGCCGCGCTACCCAAGATCAAAACAACAACAGTGTCTCAAGGTCCTGCAGCACTGGAATGGCAACGAAGAGGAGAACGAGGGCGGCTCCCGTGGAGTCTGCGGAGCCCTCACCACAGCCGAAGAAGCGCGGCAGACCAAGACTACCGCCGAAGCCCGTAGATCCAGATACACGTATGGCAGCATCTCAATTCCACACACTAACCCTCAGCAAAGCGAAAAAGAGGCCGCCCCAGAAAAACGGAAACTCCGCTGGTGGGAACACCAGTCTCACAAACACAGCCCTTGGAAGCTCAAGAACAGAGTCCAGGGCTGAGCGTGGAGCCACAACCGGCACCAACACCTGCTCCACTTGCACAACAGGTTTTAGCCCCTGTCACTGGCACTCTCACCGCTTCCGGCAAGAAGAGAGGCAGACCTAGAAAAAGTGAGACCTCCGTCGTGGTGGCCACCTCATCGGTACTAGCACCAGCACCACCGGCGGAGCCAGAGCATAGACTGGAACCCACTGCAGCGCTAGTCGCCTCACCAATCAAGTCCAAGATCCCTTCTCCATTGAGAAAGTCAACAATTCCTGAAAAGAGAATCGATGCCGTACATCAGGCGTTTGCTTCGAAGAGCGTACCAAAGCTCACTGCTGTGATAGAGGAATTGAAGGGCAGCAAGGCGGACGCGCTCTTTACTGAGTTACAAACCGTTTCAGACAAGAGAGCCAAGGCTGCTGAGAATCTCATCAAGACGCTTACTGAGAAAAATAGTCAGCTTGTGTCTCAATTGGCCTATGCCGAGAGCCGAATTGCTGATTTGGAGGCTAGCAAAATGGATAACGAGACTGAACTTATCCTGGACATGATGGAGCAGGTTGTGGGACTACGCATCCATACAGTAGAGGATGCGGATGCCACATTGTCCTTCACCTGTTCGCAATTGGGTAAGAATGGCGTGCTTGACTACAAGCTCATCATCACAAAAGAGGACTCGTCGGAGCTGATGTACGAGCCAATGAACACTAGTCAAGAGATGGAAGAGCTCAAGCCCCTGTTGCCTGATTACTTCTTTGACTACCTCACTTTCCCACTTGATGCTCTGCAGCAGTTCTACCAAAAAATCTCGCGCGGGCTCAACAAATGATGTGCATTGTAATATATGTATTAATACTAGTTTTCCCTCTGTTTTGATTTCCTTTGAGCGTCACTTCAGGCCCAGTGACCCATCCGCATCGATTGTGATGCTCTTGAGCAGCTCCTTCTTCTGTTCCTTGGTGAACTTCTTTAGCACCTTGTAAAGGTCCTTGCCCTTGTGCTCTTTTAGAGATATTTTGGATACCTTGGATTCTTTTGGAACCTTCTGCTCCTTCACAGGCTTCTGTACCTGCTTTGGTTCTGGCTTGTCCTGCTTCTTTTTGGGTCTATACAATTCCTTCTGGTACTTTTCGTCCTCGGTAATGCACTGGTTGTGCTGCTTGTAGTCGTAACCTGAGAAAGTTGTCGAGCAGTCAATACATGTGAAATAGGCACCACGGCATCTCTGGGTATGCTGATCGGCCTTCTTCTTGAGCATAGACTCGTTACACACCTCACAACTGAATGTCACCATGGCTTAGAGTTTAGTGGTATGTGCCAAAATTTTTCGCTTCGCGATGAGATACCAAATAAACGCCTACAGCATCACTAAACTTTAGCATCAACTCATTCACTAATTTACTGGAGGGAGACGTAGTTGGATGGGAAAAGTCCCTTTTCGCCCGACTCCAGCTCACCGAGCCACCAGTCGTCGTCCACGAACTGGATGTTGATGATCAGCTGTCCCTCCGCAAAGGTCAGCTCATTGTCCTCTGAGGCCTCGTAGTCGTACTCTGCGATCGCAGTTGCAATCTCCTCTTCCGGCTCCTCTGGCTCCTCTGGTTCCTCTGGTTCCTCCTCCTCTTCCGGCTCTGGTCTAGCAGGAGGGGATGGCACACGTTCTCTCGTTGGCGGTGGAGGTGGCACAGCACCTCTCGATGGAAGAGAAGGCGCCTCTGGCTCAGACTCCTCGAATTCGTCAGCCTCTGGCTCTTCTTCTGGCTCCTCAAATTCGTCAGCCACTTCGGTCACTGGCTCCTCAACTGGCTCCTCAACTTCTTCCTCATCATCCACGGCAACATGCTCAAACTTACTCTTGAGCTCGGACACACTTGGCTCCTCCTCTTCCTCAACCCCTGCTGGAGCAGTAGGTTCTGGGGTCGAAGCTGCGGAAGAGCTTTTCTTGGCTCTCTTCTCGGCCCATATCTGTGCTGGCGTCTTGCCATTGTCAGAGCCAAAGTTCTTGGAGATTCCGCCAAGTGGTTGTGTCTTTGCAATGCCCGAGTTTGGCAGTGGTGCCTTTGATGCAACGGTAGAAGACTTGGCCTTGAGGTAGTCATCCATCTCCTGCTCTCTCTTGAGCTTGTCCTGCTGCTTGAGCTGCTCCACTTCCAATCTTGGGTCTGGCTTGGCCTTCTCCTCACGAATCACATCCTGGAGGTTGACACGACCAATTGGCTTCCACGAAGAAACATTAGGCTTGAGTGGGTTCTTGGAGAAGTCACGCTCTGCAACTTCAGGCTCGTCCCACTCGTCCGCAGGCTCTGACACCTTTGGCTTGATGATCACTGGCTCTGGCTTTGCAACAGGCTTAGGCGCAGGCTTGGCTGCTGGAACTGGCTTGGCTGCTGGTTTAGGGGCAAAGGCCGGCTTGGAGGTTGGCACGGGTCTCTCCACAGGCTTTGCGTTGGTTCTGGAGGCCTGGATGGAGTATCTCGCACCAGCAGCTGCACTAAGCTTGGAAAGGAATTCCTCCTTGTCAAGGTCGTCAGAGTCTCTGGCAGTGACCTGGACGTGGTATCCCTTCAACAACTTGGACACCTCGGCAAAGTTCTGCGCAAACGAGGATCTGGACTTTAGGGGTGCGGAGTCTGGACACCACCCAACAAGCAGGTTTTTGAACACGTCGGAGCCCGGAGGGTTCACTCTGGCAAGACCGAATTGAATGGCGGCATCGTCAAAGCTCGAGAGGAACTCGTCAAAGTCGGAGCCCTCTTCAGCTACATGGTAGGCCTTGGAAGAGTCTGGGCCGTAAATTACCCACGTGTTCTCGCCCTCACCACGCACAATCTGCTCGTACGCCTTCTGGATCTCCTTGCCATGGCTCGACAGGTTGATCTGCTCCATGGTTGATCAATTGCTTAAATTGGTTTGTTGTTTCGATGTTATCGGTGTACGTGGCGGCTGATCCGAAACTGCGCCGAGCCCGGCTGGCTCGGAGCACACCCAGACACACACCCGAACACGACGCATACACTAAAACCCATTTACGCAGGACTCAGGACTCTGAGAAGCCATTGGGTAATTACTGGATGTTCAAGTAATAATGCTTTCCTTTCTCAATCCATTAAAAATTGCTTTAGGGGTTAAAAAAGGTATAAAGTTAACAAAAGTACGGGAATATTTGATAAAATGTATTGTGTCAATTTCAAGAGTGTTGGTCTAGAAGCCAGTCTCTACATACACTCCGTTTTTTGCAAGTGTCTTGCCTGCATTGGCAAGCACCTCCACTTGGTACTCCTCAAAGGGGTACTCCTCTCCGTCAATAGACAAGAAGCCCTTGCCTTCTCTCGGTATCAGTCTGTAAGCCAAAATCTTGGAGTGTACAACCTCAGGAGACTCAACGTGCTTCCCTGAGTCAACAGAGAGCATTATGCTGAGCTTCTTGAAAAGGGGAGTCGAAGCATTCATCATCACAAGGTCAATGGCACCGTCGTTGGGCAGTGATGCCGGGAAGAAGTTCACATTAGGCGAGATCACTGGCATCTTACCAGTGTAGAAAACCGTCACGTCGTCTGTGTACTCCCGAGAGAGGTGATCCCAGTCTAGCGGAACGGCCACAGATGCGTCATACTTCAGCTTCAGGTTCTGTTCAGTGATGTCAATTCCATTACGGTCCCCTATGGCTCGGACATTCTCCTCGTAGTGTGACCGAAGAGAGTCCTTATCCTTCGTCAAATACTTGATATAGATATCGCAGGGGTAAGCTCTCCTTGAAAGAGCCCCTTGCAGTACTCCTATGTCGAATCTGATAGGACCCAGGAACCGCAGATGCTCTGTGCCTATGTCAGCATCTGCAATGATACCAAAGGTCTGTGAAAGGAACGATACGGTTACTTTGCCCTGCTGAGTCACAGCCATGAGATCAATGTTCACCACTTTAGCCTTGAGCAGTGATAACGCAGCGAAGGAGGGCTCGTTTGTTCCGTGGCAAGAGTTGGACATGGCATTACCAGAGCCACATGGGAGCTGTGTTACGACAATACTATTGAGAGCCTTTGCCCGGTCTTCCCGCTGGTACAGGCCGTTGAACACTTCATAGGGCACACCATCACCAGAGGCACATGCCACGATATCGTACTTATCCACATCAAGCTCCCTAGCAATCTCTATCGCGTGCTTATTCTTTTGGGTCTTCAACACCTCAACGGCACACTCTGCAGCATCCAAAATGGGCTTTGCCTTCTTCAGGAAAAGGTCCAGTGCCTTGCCTTTACCGCCATGTGGATTGACCAGAACCAGAACGCGTTTCCGAGGCTCTGTTCCAGCGTAGGATTTGCCGTAAATGGCATCCACAACGTCGTCACTTCCGGTGTAATCAAGCGATAGCTCCACAGTGACAGGCACGAGGTGGCTTTCTTTCCTGTGCGCAAACGTGACCGAAACACCATCAGCAGTGTGCTTTGCACTCAGAATGTCCTCATAAGGTATCACATTTGATGTGGAAGGTGTGGCCGAGGGCACACAGCAGATAGTGCCCTTTTCCACTGTGAGCTTCTGATCCCGGACCACGATACCGGTATCGCCAAACACTGCTCGTGGCGTGTAGGAGAGTCTCAGCAAGCCCTCAGCGGAGTGGACTGACATGGCCTTAGACTAGGAGAAACTGGAATATGAAATAACTGGTGATAGCACCAGAGAATGTAGAGCTGTAAGTGGAGTTTCGGCACGGTAATCGGGCCGGATGAGTACAATAACACCCGCACACCGCGGCGCTACAACTACACACTATAATGCACTTTTCGATTCAAAACATACCCTCGCCGAGCTCCTTCTTAACGCGTCTACTCATCAGAACCATGAGAACAATGCCAAAGGCCGAAAGCCAGAGAGGGATGTAGAAGGAGACGCAAACACTCTGGCGGTAGAAGCCCAGAACAGACTGCAGATAGCTCTCTGGGAGGCCCTCTCTAAGGAAGTTCGAGTCACTCATCAGGCGCTCAATGTACTCTGTGGCATCCAGCTGTGTGAAGTACTTCCTGAGCTGTGTAAAGAGCGAGGAGGTGTACGCCGCCAGTGATATCGAAACACCCAGCACATTACCCAACTGCCGTTCCAGAGAGATGACAGTGTTGGCACTGGCCTGGCCGATTCTGCCCGCCTTGCCGATGACAAAGATGCTTACACCCACGCCGTATCCTCCGCCTCCAAATCCTGTCAGTATGAGCGATATAATTAGCAAAACCCGCCACAAGTACCCGGAATTCACCGGTGTCGTGTATGAGACGACGAGGAACAGTCCCATGAAGCCTGTGCTTTGTATGATTAGCATGCTAGTAGAGCTCAGCATACTGGCGACCATAGTGTGGTTTTCGGACTTGTCGTACTTGCGGATCATATAGCCCGTGGAAAGCGAGCCAAAGCATGAGGAGACGACAAAGAACATTGTGTAAAAGCCAATGAGTGTCACGCTCACCTCCTGAACAACCTGTAGGTACAGGGGAACAACAAAGAGCACCATGTAAAGTGCGAGTGAACTGATTCCATTTATGAATCCCAAAGCCCCGATTTGTCCGCGCAAGATGGAGGGATCAATGATCTTCTCCACTGCAACATATCTCTCCACCAAAATATAGGCGACAGAGGAAACTGCGAGTATGACAGAGGAAATGACCTTGTACGTTTTGGTTGAGTTTTCGTTAGCTGAGAGCAGGAAAATGAGAGAAGAGATTGCAGTATTTAAAGTGGCAATACCCCAAATGTCAATGCGTTTCAAATTCTCCTTTGAGTACTTCTCTGCTCCTTCAGGAATGTGCTCAACACGTATCTCCACTTTGAACCACAGAATAGCCATACATAATACCAGCAGGGGCACTTGAATGAGGAACATCATCCGCCAGCCAATGGTGACAATGCAGAAACCACCCACTGGGCCACCCAGCATTTGCGATGCACTGTTCACGATTGAGCCATAGCCCATAAAGACGCTTCTGTGCGCCAATGGCACCACATCGCTAATGACAATGCTGGATAATGCGAATATACCAGCACCTCCCATTCCAGCCACCGCTCTTGCTATCGACAGGGTCTCGACATTGACGGCAAATGAGGAAAGCAGTATCCCCAGGCAAAAGAGGAACTGCGCACAGAGCAGTAGCTCCTTACGGCCGATGATATCCGACGTCTTGCCGTAGAGTGGCTGGAAAGCCGTAGAAGTCAGTAGATATGAAGTGGCGATCCATGTGACCATGTTGCTTTGGCCAAAGTCGGCAGCGATGTTAGACATCGTTGTGGAGACAATGGTGCCATCAAGCGCCGTGAGAAAGTTGCCAAACCACAGAACAAAGAGTGTGAGACCGAAGCGGGCATCTATCGTGAAAGGTTTCTGTGTAAGTGGAGGACTGGGCGACTCGGTATCGATGTCGAAGGAGTCTCTCGAACCGGCTGTGCCCAGCAGCTCGAGCGTTGCCTCATCCGAATCGGGCTTGAGGTCGTCCAGGGGTATGCTGTGGGACATGCGATGAAATGCTAAGTAGAGTCAGCTTAAGCCGTAGATGAGACAACAGGGTGAGCTGTAGATGTGAGAAAGGGGTAGATGAGGGCTCAGATCTCTGTGATCTTTGAAAAAAAATGTGACAAAGCGGTCGGTGATAGCGCCTCATCGGGGATAAATCCGGACTTCTCCGCGCACGCTCTTTCCCCATTTGGGAGTTAGTAGCGCATTCTCTAATTATCAATTTGACTCGAGTACTCGTCCATATTGCACTTAACTCGAGTTTGGGATTCTCAGTGAGCTGGAATTCAAGGCGGGATGGGGAATTGCCGAGCTTATGCTATTTCCAGTTCCCGGGTTCCGAGATCACTGTACCGATAAGGACTGGCCCGTTTAGCCAAACAGGCTCAGAGACATACCCAAACAGGCACTCCGAACGGAAGTTGGAGGTGCGCAACCTACGTGCATGGTGTATCACTTTTTAGGCGAGGAGGATGTAGAGGGTGGCCTAATTATAGAGCTCTCCTTAGTGGCCTCTGCGGAGCTTGGCCAATCTTAGTACACAGGCACACACGTTTGCAATTTGGGCACCAAAGCTCTCTATACACGTAGAGCGATCTTATCACGCACTGGAACTCTTGACAGGGAGAGATTATGTCTGGTATTGCAACACGATGCGAATTAGCACTGGGCGCTGTTGGGAATATTCGTATGCGTCGGCCCGCCTTGGCCAAACGTGCGGAGTGCTTCACCCGGCCCGGAACTTTTCAGGCCTCGCCTACCTTTTGAGCTCCCACAAGTTTACGCTTCCAGCCCGTAGGCACAGACCATTACGTACACGGCCTGTAGCACCAGTGTAGACGTCACCGGGCTAGACCGTGGATCAAGGGCAAGCGCTGTGCTAGCATGCATCGGCTTTAAGACGCTAGCACCTCGCTGCGATGCTAGGCAGCCCATCTAATAGGCTTTCCGTGCACCTGGACGTACACGAACGGGCCTCGGTGATGAGGCAGAAGGAGCTGAAATCTGTCGCTTCGATAACGACGACGCACTCCAGCGTCAGCTCTGGACGGTCGCTGCGGGCAGGGAAACAGGGGCGAGTTGAGCGGTGCTCAGGAAATGATGGGTCTAGGCTACCTTATGGAGCATACTGAGGGCAGCGTCATAGGGTAGCGCCAGTTGGCTGTAGACAGAGGGCCATTCTCAAAGTTACGCAGGCCTTGCCTAGACGTTCGTGGTGGTGCGGCCTGGTCAACGGGAAGCCCAGAGTCCCCAGGCGAATCTTCAGCGTAAATGTCAGCACGGGCATCGCACACGACGGAGCCATTCAGACGCGTCACTCATAGTGGCACAAAGCAGTCAACGGGGCTTCAAGGGAAACAATATCCTGTAATATAATCCATAACAGCGCTGTTGGAGTACTGCGCATCTGAAACAAGATGGACTACTCAAACACCGTGCTGGATGGCCCGAACGTCTTTAGCGGAGGTGGCGATTACCTCAACTTGAAGATCCAGTCTCCACTCCCACACTACAACGAAAAGGACTCTGGAGACCAGTCGCCCACCAAACCAGAACGTAACACACCGCTCGACACTTCTGTGATATCTCTGGGGCAGGAGCTGCGGGACGAGGAGCTGAAGCATGTGCTACACAAGTTTGATATCTTCAAATTGTTGCTAAGCAAAGTTGGCGGTAAGGATAGACTCGCCAAAGTGTCACAATACGTACTGAACTTGGTAAAGCTCTACCTTGTGAATACAAGACGATACCTGATCAGTGAAAAGTTTTCAAATCTTTCATTGGATCCTAGAGAACACTGGAAGACGCCTGTCAAGTATGTCAAGATGCTAGTGTTTTTGAACTCGACGATGATGGAGAAGAAGATAGCTGAAGTGACAAAGAACATCAGTGCTTTCAGATATGCATTAAGATTCGGTGGTACGCCAAACAGAATAAGACAATTTGCCACAACAATCAATCAGTTCCGCAAGGAGCCAAGTGCAAAGAGCTTCGCCAACACCTTCCTGACGGAAGACTTCCTCGGTGACTCTATCGACCTGTACTATGGCATCTTTGATGAGCTTGAGTTGCTCTACAAGGTGAACGTGCTCACAAACCAGCCATTTAAGAAGTTTGTGTCACGACAAGCTGCCCTTGCGTGGTATGCTGACATTGTTCTTGGGCTAAAGAAGAACTGGTGGAAGCTTCAACAAAACAGAGAGAGACAAGTGCAGATTAACATTCAGACGGAGGTGAGACAGCGGGCGTCTCTTTTATCGAAGAGACTAGTAGAGGGCATTGGGAGTACACCGCTGCGCCAACAGCTTATGCGGGAATTCAACAAGTCACCTGTGACTAGCGATGCCCTTGTGAGAGAGTTGGTCGACCTTAGACACGAGGAATGGATCATTGGGTTGGACCTCGTGAGGTTGTCGCTAGACTTTGTGTGTGATTCGATCGATGTGTTTGAGCTGAAGCTGAATCCGGCTGTCTACCTGGTAAGCGGTGCTCTTTCTGGTATATGCGGACTCTCCAAAGTATGGCTGATGTGCCGTAAGGAGATGGAGTCAGCCTAGCAGAATTGTGTTATAATAAGATGTCACATAGTTGATGACTGGACTAGAGATCACTACAGGGCATTTGAAGTCGTGAAAACGTAAATTAGCGAAGCGCCAATGTTGTGGAGACCAGCTCCTATATCCGCCATTCAATGACGGTTTCCTTCCCCACTTGATTCAGAATACTGTCAGCCATATCGTCCAACATCTTCTCTGTGACGGTCCCCCTATCCTTAGGCTCTTCTGTCTTCTCCACAGCCTCCTCAATGCGATGAAGGGGAGACACTGGTGAGATCACCTCCATTTCAAAGTCCGAGAGAGACGATATCGAGTTGTCTCTGGTGCTATTTTGTGAAGGGGCCGTTGACACCGGTTGTAATGCCACGCTCTTAGAACGGGAGAGCTTTGCCTTGAGTGTGGGTACCACAGTGGAGGATGCTGTTGAGGAAGGGGCTGCGGGCTGTGCCTGAGGATGAAGCTCAGAGTTTGAGGAGGTACTGCTCATTGATATCAGAGACTGTGAACGCTTTCTTGAGAGAGCCCTTTTGATCTTGGAGCCGAGTGTGTTTGTAGATTCTGTGAGTGAGGAGCTGTACGATCTCAGTGACGAGTTGTTGGACCTCGAGAGTTGGAGTCCATAGTCTATTGAGGACTCCCGGGTCATGCTGAGTGTGTGTGATCTAGCAGTTTAGGCCTCAGTGTGAGGTGTGTGTGATGTGATATAGGGGTATGTGTATGTGTAATATGTATCGGTTATGGCCTGTATTGGCGAGCTGTCGGTATATATGGCGAGACGCCCTCACCGTGAGCTTCTCACTTCCCATACTCTTTAGCTGTTAACTGTGGGCTTTGGGCCTTGGGCCAGTGGCCGGCGCGCGCTGGCATCCGCCGCCTGAGTGAAAAATATGCACTCTACGCATAACTTTGCATAGACTGACGCACTGCGGGTGGGGCACTGGGGCAACGAAGACGCAGTGAGTGGGAGTCTAGCGTGCCACAGAGGTGTAATACGCTATCTATCTGGTGCGAGCATACTAGAGCCTTCCCCAAGTACACTCTCCAACGCTTTCTGGAGCCCAATGGTGCACTGTCGTGACTTTGGTCACCGAAAAGCCGTAGCGCGCTTCCGAGGTCCCGCAGCACACCGCACAATATGTGTCCTCTCGACGCGGAGGCATGCGGCAAGACGCTGGTTTATGCACAGGCCAACGAACAGCGCGCCAAAGAGCGCCGACCGTTCTGGGCCCTCAAAGGCGAGTGCCTTAGTAAGGAGCGGGCCCCGTGCCACCAATCGGTGGGGAATTTGCCTCGTAAACACCCAATCACAGCAACAGGTGCCCAGAGGCAAGGCGCTGTGGGTGGGACGCGGTGGCAGCGTAGTGGTACCACCTGGGCGCTGGCTGGCCACTACTGGTGGTGCAACTGAGCCAATTAGTGGTAGTCGCGGACGTTGCCTGAGCGGGCGCCGCCCGGGCGACTGCGGTGGATGTTGCGGTGGCCATACCGGCTAATCGCCGTTCATCAGACACAGATCCGGCCCACATCTCGATCTGGATCTCGAGGGGAGCCCCTAAAGGGTCTGAGACTGTTTGAGATAGTAAGGCTACCAAGGCCCGGCTGGAAGTTGGGCTAGAAGCCTGGCTGATAATAACGGCCAGGGACTTGAGCGGCGGTACTATTGAAGCCCATCGCTGTGTGGGCCGAGATCCTCGCACGACCCTAGATTAAAAATAAACGGAGGGGGCGATGAGAGAGCACTGGCGAAGCTTGTGGAAGCGAAGCACCAAGGTTTGCTACGTAAGGGGAACCGCATCTTACGGCAATGGGCAAGTGAGATCCCAGCCGAGTGGGCCTGGAGTTCCCAGGAACGTGAGACTCTAAAATCCCCCACTGCCCAAAAAGCTCCCCAGGACCTGAACGCTAAAAGAGAGCACACTAATTTGGACGGGAAAGTGCTCGTATCTCCATGGAGTAGGCGAAGGCTCTTCAGCCTTTGCGACAGCAATTCAGTGCATACGATGGGCCTAATGGCAAAGTACGAACCCGACTCTGCGGGAGCGAAGCCTCGCAGCAATTGAATACAGTGGGTTAACGGCTATGCCCGAATTTCACTCGAGCCACCGGATTGTAGGGATTTGCCGATCGCCAGGGCCTTGTTACCAAAATGGACCAAAGGTACCAATTGGCACACCAGTGGGCTATTATTACCCACATCACCCTGGTAATCCAGACTGGCCTCCAGCATTGCCTTCCCTGTTACGGCTAATTGCGTGCCTATGCGCACGTACACAATACGGATACGCATTGGGTACGAACTTTAGCTCTCACTACATGGGTGCCAACTGCTCAAACCGCTTCTATTTGTGAAGTATACACTGTACCGTAGTTGGCTATGGGCGCTTGCCCTCGCCAGCCTTTGGTGGGTACTCCCCCTTCTCACCAGAGGCAGGCACACAGTCACACCTGGAAGTTAGTTTGTGCCTGGAACGTCTTGGCACACTTACCACTCGGACTTCTCCACGGCTCCCATAGCAGTTGGGATGTGTAGTCCACAACCGATCCACGTTGTTTTGCCTAGCCGTTAGTAGCCCCTTACATGCCGCATTGACTTTGCTGGACAAGTCTACCTACTGCAAGTTGGGCAAGGAGTTGGTCTGCACATTGTCGATCTGATTCCGCTCTTACGGCACTGGTTACTGGAGTGTTGTGTGAGTCTCGACACTATTTGGTTTATCGCCACGCTTCGCGGGACTCGAGGACGGCTCCCCCAATCCCGCGGAATCACGGCTAACGAGGCCAGCCTGGCGAGAGGCGATCCAGAGGACTCCTTCCCTCTCGAGCGTCATGTAGTGGTGGTCTGGGAACTTATGCCTTGCATTCGGCGGAATACAAGGGGCGAAGGAGGCGAATTGGAAATAGGTGCCAAAAGGCTTGACAAGATCGTGACAAAGAGGCCAGAGGCCGAGAAACAGACAAGGCCAAGATGAGGGCCACAATGAGGGCCAAGATTAGACTAGAGGCGAGGCCAGGATAGGCCACAAACGAAGACTACAAGTGCCCCTGAGCTCCCAGACGCAACTCCAACCTCCTTATTGGCAAATCACAGGCAGAGGTGCCCCTAGAAGTCCAGCAACACGCCCCAGTACTCTCACTCCTCCAGCGAGAGTGGTATCCACTAGGCTCAATTGTCCTCCAAGTCCCAGCGTCGGTCCCGGTGTCTTTGAGTCCCAGTGTCTTTGGGTCCAGCGTGTTTAAGTCCCAGCGCGCTTAAGTCCCAGCGTGTTTGCTCCCCTGTCAAAGCCCCAGGGCGAGCGCCGGTCTCAGCACCGGTGCCCTCCCAGTGCCTCGTTCCAACCCCCAGAGCAGCCAATTCCGCTAGGTGTCACAAACGGCGTGGTTGTGCGCTCAAAACGCCCCGTCTTACTTCGGCGGGTTTAGAGCGCTGGCGGGCGCTGGTTGGGCCACGCCGATACGTAAATCCGCCAATAAGAGGCTGCAGTGTGCTAAAGCCGACGACCCACGCCTAGGAGGCCCATTGGTGTCATGGTGTGACAGCGTAGGTGAGAAAGGAGGGGAAGCCGGTGACAAGGATCCAGGGTCTTATCTTGCGACTGCGCAACACGACTGGGTCGTGGTGGGCTCTGTAGCTATGTGTTAGACCGCCATCGATTACAGCCAGGGCTATCTAAACGAGATCGCTCTTCGCCGACGGGGTACGAATTTTTCACAGATGGACAGCGATACGGTGCCAAGCGGGCAAGGGCCCAGAGCCATAGGGCACATTGTGCCGTTGTAGTCCCCAGGACATGTCTCTCTACTGACATCACGCTGACATCACCCAGCCGTTGCGGGAAGGGCTCATCGAGAGCCGCTTTTCGCCGGGCTGCTGTTATCGCCGGTAGGGCCACGCCGCTCAGGGGAGGTCGAGCTGGGCCGTGCTAAAGGCACAATCCGGGGGTCTAGCGACCAGCTTTAAAGGCGATATCGTGGCATTGAGTGCCTCGCCTGACGATTGGCCTGGAACAAGTCTCGCTGTAGCGCTGGCGGGGCCGCCCCAGCAGTGGGATGCCCGCGGCGCTTCGGCGGAGTCCCGCCGCGTTATCGGCGAAGAGATCGCGCATATAAAGCTCGCATCCCCACAATCTCATCCCTCTGTAAAACACACAATGGTCGATACCACGGGCTGGACGATCGACCAGTGGCTCGACTACCATCACTCGACAAGCGCCGATGAGTCTCTCAAGACTCTTCAGGGGCTAGCCGCCTCACAGAAGACTGCTCCAGAGGATCCAGCGTGGATCTCTGTTGCCACTACAGAGGAGATTGCACACCAGTGGAAGCTGCTCCAGGCCCGCGGCAACAAGGCCGGACTCAAGCTGTACGGTGTGCCTGTAGCGGTGAAGGACAACATCGACGCCAAGGGCTTCTACACAACGGCAGCGTGCCCATCGTTTGCCTACAAGCCCGACAAGGACTCGACGGTGGTTGCTCTGCTCAGAGAGCAGGGTGCCATCATCATCGGTAAGACCAACTTGGACCAGTTTGCCACGGGGCTTGTCGGCGTCAGATCGCCTTACGGCAGAGTGCCAAACACCTTTAGCGACAAGCACGTGTCTGGAGGCTCCTCCTCGGGCTCAGCGTCTGTCGTGGGCAGAGGCATTGTGACATTGGCCCTCACCACAGACACTGCCGGCTCGACACGTGTGCCAGCGGCCCTCAACAACCTCATCAGCATCAAGCCATCCGTCGGAGTCTTTTCGTGTTCTGGCGTGGTGCCAGCTTGCAAGTCGCTTGACTGTGTGGGCGTCTTCTCGCTCAACCTCAAGGATGCCCAGACAGCCTTTGGCGTGATGGGCAAGCCAGACGTTGATAATGACGAGTACTCTAGAGCTCTCCCACCAAACCCGCTCACATCGTTTGGTGCGAAGCCTCGTGTGGCGATCCCAACGTCGCTGCCGTGGTACGGCGAGACGGAGAACCCAAAGCTCTACCACAAGGCGGTGGAGAACCTCAGCAAGATTGGGTGCGAGGTGGTTGCTGTCGACTTTAGCGACCTGCTGGACCTCGCCAAGTGCCTCTACGAGGGCGCCTGGGTCGGCGAGCGTTACGCCGCCGTGAGGGACTTCCTCGCCACTAACCCTCCTGAGAAGGACCTCGACAAGACTGTGGTGGGCATCATCAAGACCGCCACCAAGTTCGATGCCGCAGACACCTTCACCTACGAGTACAAGAGACAGGGCATCTTGCAGAAGGTGAGAAAGATGATGGCGGAGATTGACGTTCTCGCAGTGCCAACGTGCCCGCTCAACCCGACACTCAAGGACCTCGAGGACGAGCCTGTGCTGGTGAACTCCCAGCAGGGCACCTGGACAAACTTTGTCAACCTCGCTGACATGTGTGCTTTGGCTTTGCCAGCTGGCTTTAGACCAGATGGATTGCCTAACGGAGTGACGCTCATTGGTGACAAGTTCACCGAGCACGCGCTGTTCGAATTGGGCTCCAGATACCTCAAGCAGGCGCTGCCACAGAGAACGATGGGAGCCACCAAGGCCCTCTCCACTGCGGACGTCTACACCGTGCCGGAGCCATCGCTCAAGCACTCTGTGAAGCTCGCCGTTGTCGGAGCCCACCTCACTGGTATGGCCCTCCACTGGCAACTCGAGAAGGTGAATGCGACGCTGCTGGAGACCACCACCACATCCAAGCACTACAAGCTGTATGCGCTTCCTAAGAAGGGCCCTGTGGCCAAGCCGGGACTCAGAAGAGTGTCGTCCGAGGGCAGCGAGATTGCCATCGAGGTGTACTCTGTACCTACGGAGCGCTTTGGCGAGTTCATCGCCATGGTGCCTGAGCCTCTGGGAATCGGATCTGTTGAAACTGCCTCTGGCGAGTGGGTCAAGTCGTTCATTTGCGAGGAAATTGGCTACACGGAGGCTGGCACCAAGGAGATTACGAGCTTTGGTGGCTGGAGAGCGTACATCGAGTCGCAGAAGCAGACCAAGCCCTTCAACTCTGTGCTCGTGGCCAACAGAGGCGAGATTGCTGTCCGCATCATGAGAACTCTCAAGAAGCTCCAGATCAAGGCGATTGCCATCTACTCGGATGCTGACAAGTATGCCCAGCACGTGCTGGACGCCGACGTGGCTGTTCCTCTCCACGGCAACTCTGCGGCGGAGACCTACATCAACATCGAAAAGGTGATTTCCGCAGCCAAGGAGTCTGGCGCAGAGGCCATTATCCCGGGCTACGGCTTCCTCAGTGAGAATGCAGACTTTGCCGACAGATGTGCCAAGGAGGGCATTGTGTTTGTGGGGCCTTCCGGTGAAGCGATCCGCAAGCTCGGCCTCAAGCACTCTGCTCGTGAGATTGCCGAGAAGGCTGGTGTGCCACTCGTGCCTGGCTCCGGGCTCATTGCCGACGTTGACGAGGCTGTGGCCTTTGCCACCAAGATGGGTCTCTCCAACGACCCGGAAACCTCGGTCAAGGTTATGCTCAAGTCGACTGCTGGCGGCGGTGGTATCGGCCTGCAGAAGGTTGATCTGCTGTCCGAGCTGCCCAAGGTGTTTGAGACGGTGAAGCACCAGGGCCAGGCGTACTTTGGCGACAGCGGCGTCTTCCTGGAGCGGTTTGTCGAGAATGCCAGACACGTGGAGATCCAGATGTTTGGTGATGGCTACGGCCAGGCGATTGCGCTGGGAGAGAGAGACTGCTCTCTCCAGAGACGTAACCAGAAGATCATTGAGGAGACGCCGGCTCCTAACCTGCCGGAGACGACCCGGATGGCGATGCGTAAGGCTGCCGAACAGCTCGGAGCATCGATGAAGTACAAGTGCGCCGGTACTGTGGAGTTCATCTACGAGGAGAAGCGCGACGAGTTCTTCTTCCTCGAGGTGAATGCCCGCTTGCAAGTGGAGCACCCAGTGACGGAGTGTGTGACTGGTCTGGACCTCGTGGAGTGGATGCTGCTTATTGCTGCTGACAATGCGCCAGACTTTACACAAAAGATCAACGTGACTGGCGCCTCGATGGAGGCGCGGCTCTACGCGGAGAACCCGGTCAAGGGCTTCAAGCCTTCTCCGGGGCAGCTCACAGACGTCTTCTTCCCACCGTGGGCTAGAACGGATACCTGGGTGCAAAAGGGCACTGTCGTTTCGGCTGAGTACGACCCAACACTCGCCAAGATCATTGTTCACGGCAAGGACCGTGCCGAGGCGCTGGCTCTTCTTCGCAAGGCACTCGACGAGACTGTCGTCTACGGCGTTGTCACCAACATTGACTACCTCAAGTCTGTTGCTGGCTCCGCCATGTTTGCAGAGGCCAAGATGCACACCAAGATCCTCGACTCGTACGACTACGAGGCCAACGCCTTTGAGATTGTGACACCAGGTGCCTACACCACTGTTCAGGACTACCCTGGCCGGACGGGCTACTGGCGGATCGGAGTGCCACCATCCGGGCCTATGGATGCCTATTCCTTCCGTCTCGCCAACGAGATTGTGGGCAACTCCAAGAGTGCACCAGCTCTCGAGGTGACGCTGAATGGTCCCTCGATGCTCTTCCACACCGACTCGGTGGTGGCGGTCACCGGTGGAGACGTGGAGGTGACTGTGGATGGTGCTGCCGTGGCTCAGTACGAGCCTCTCATTGTCAAGCGGGGCTCCAAGCTCGCCGTCGGCAAGCTCACCAAGGGCTGTAGAGCCTACATCGCCATCCAGGGCGGTGTCGACGTGAGCGAGTACCTCGGCTCCAAGTCCACCTTCGCCCTGGGCAACATGGGCGGCTACAACGGCCGTGTGCTCAAGGTTGGTGATGTTTTGTTTTTGGGCAGGGACGCGGCCGGAACTCCGCGCGCACTTCCGAGGGCGCTTGCGCCACACCTCGAGGCGCAGCAGTGGCGCATCGGTGTCACTTGTGGACCACACGGGTCGCCAGACTTTTTCCAACACGAGTCTGTGCTTGAGTTCTTTAGCGAGAAGTGGAAAGTGCACTACAACTCGAACCGGTTCGGTGTGAGACTCATTGGGCCAAAGCCAAAGTGGGCAAGACTCGACGGCGGTGAGGCTGGTCTGCACCCATCCAACCAGCACGACTACGTCTACTCAATCGGTGCCATCAACTTCACTGGTGATGAGCCTGTCATTTTGACATGCGACGGTCCTTCTCTCGGTGGGTTTGTCTGCGAGGCGGTTGTTGCAGACGCAGAGATGTGGAAGGTGGGTCAAGTGAAGCCAGGTGACATGATCCAGTTTGTGCCAATCACCTACGACAGCGCCAGAGACCTCAAGGCCTCACTGGATAAGGCCATTGAGACGTTTGAGTCGTCGTACGCTGACATTTCCAGCTTTGCCCTGGCGGCACCAGAGTCTCCAATCATCACCACTTTCCAGCCAGAAAGGGGACCAAACGTGGTTTACAGACAGGCTGGTGACCGGTACGTTCTGGTGGAGTATGGTGACCTCAAGCTCGACTTCAACGCAAGCTACCGTATCAACAGACTTGTGGAGCTTGTGGGCAAGAATGAGACTGTGGGAATTGTAGAGATGTCACAAGGTGTGCGTTCTGTGCTTGTGGAGTTTGCTGGAATCTCTCAAAGCGAGCTTGTGGAGACCCTCATTGCTTACGAGAGGGAGATGGCCTTTGCAGAGGACTGGAGTATTAAATCCAAGGTGTTCCGGCTGCCAATGGCCTTTGAAGATAGCGTGGTGTTGGATGCTGTTCAGCGTTACCGCGAGACCATCCGCTCAGAGGCACCATGGCTCCCAAACAACGTGGACTTCATTGCTGATGTCAACGACATCTCCAGAGACGATGTCAAGGATATGCTCTATAGTGCACGGTTCCTTGTACTGGGTCTGGGTGATGTTTTCCTCGGCGCTCCTTGTGCAGTGCCTCTTGACCCTCGCCAGCGCTTCCTTGGTACAAAGTACAACCCTGCAAGAACTCACACACCAAATGGAGCCGTGGGCATTGGAGGAATGTACATGTGTATCTACGCAATGGACTCACCAGGTGGATACCAGCTTGTCGGTAGAACGATTCCTATCTGGGACAAGTTGATGTTGGGAGAGCACTCTACAGAGAACCCATGGCTGCTTACGCCGTTTGACCAGGTTGAGTTCTATCCTGTCACCGAGGCTGAGCTTGACAAGTTCACCGAGGATTGTGTTCACGGCCACTTTGAAGTTGAGTACTCTGAGAGTGTCTTTAACCATGGTGAGTACCTCGAGTTCATTGAGAGAAACAAGGAATCAATCACAGCCTTTGAAGAGGGCCAGAAGGGTGAGAAGGCTGCTGAGTTTGCCAAGCTGATCCAAGTTGCTAATGCAGAGCTTGATAAGGCTGGCGGGCCAAAGCAGGCGGAAGATGAAACGTACCCTGAAGGGGCAGAGCTCGTCTACTCTGAAAACAGTGGACGCTTCTGGAAGAGCCTTGTTGCTGTAGGTGACGAGGTGGAGGAGGGTCAAGGGCTAGTGGTACTGGAGGCAATGAAGACAGAAATGACTACAGTATCCCCGAAGAAGGGTAAAGTGTACAAGGTTGTGCACGCCAATGGAGATATGGTGGATGCCGGCGATGTGGTGGCAGTAATTGTATAGTAAGAAATGGATGATTTGGTAACGCTGGTAAGCACTGGTAAAGTCAATACGCCAAACGGTTCACGAAAATGCGTTACTAAAGGGAGATACTAGTGAGGGATTTCGTCTATTGATTGGGAGCTTAGAGTCATGGTAATCTCTACTCACGTATTTGGGGCCGGAGTCCTCAACAAGTTGGAGAGAATAGCACTGCAAATCCCAAGGCATGTCACAGAGACTGCAAGTCTCCATATGAAAGAAGCGTAAACAAACCACGGAGGTTTCTCACTGCTATCAGGGTCCATTCTGAGAAGGCCAACTCCAAAAATCAACAACCAGAAGACGGTGTTCAAGGCGGCAAAGACTACTGCGATGATTGTGAGAGACTTCAAAGGGACCCGGCCGCGGGCACAAGCAGCAGTAATCATACCTTCAAGGCCAAGACAGCAATCCAAAACCAGTGACAGTCTGGAGCGATTCATGAATTGGTCTCCGTGGAAGCGTTCAAGCCAGCTACCCTTGTCCCCCGAGTTTTGGGCTCCAGAGTCATTATTAACCATTTTCTTCTTCCCAAAAGATTCCTGTGCGACCTTCTTCCAGTATTCTGAGGAGAATTTGGATCGGAAGCTGCCTTGGTGGTGGTGATAGGTGGGTGGTGCATTTTGGAGCCGCTGTTAACTTGACACAAAAAGGACCTGCAGGGCGGGATCCGGACTCCGCGTCTCGCGTTTCTTTGGCGCGCCTAGCCAAAGCCTGATGAGAAGCCAGTTTTAAACAAATAGACCGGTTATCGATACTCGACGGCAAAATCAACCAACCTTTGCAACTTTGGACCTTTGATCTCCAATTTCTCACCCCACAGTATTAGACGAATCGTTTCAACACCATAGAGCTTGATGGAGGAAACCATGTTCTGAATGCTTTTCTGGCCGTGGGATGCACTCACTGAGAGGAACAAGGAATGGACCCAGAAAGGGACATATTTGCAGAAGTTTGCGAGAGATCCTGGCGTGTCGAGCACGAGGGATAATTTTTCAGAGTAGCCCAAACCATGTCTCCCATTCAGACTAGGATTTACGAGTTCTAGCTCTTTGACATGATATGGGCAGCTCCGAAATTCATGTCCCTGAAGGTCCACGTGGAGCGTGTGGAGATAACGAAATTGAACTCTTCGAATCAAGGAGAGCGCCGGGTAATTGATTGCGAGATGACTCACATAGTCAATTTGGGGTCGACGCCGCACAGAGCAACGCTGTTTGGAATCCCAAACCCAGACGATGGCTCTATCCATACCATACACAGTCGTGCGAGTGATCTTCGGGATGGAGCTTTGGCCTTCAAAGCTGACCCCCCGGAACCGTTTCACTTTTACTCTCTTGATATGCTCTGCCTGCAGACGTATCCCTACTCTGGGCGCCAGAAGAGCCATGGGTGAGAGCGGAGTATCTAAGTACTGCTTTGTGGTGAAGGTTGGCTCGAAAACGCAACGGGAAATCTTGTAACTTTTAACAGAGATAGTCGAGCCCGTTAAGGTTTGGTTCTTCAGGAGCGGGAATTTACAAAGAAGTTCACCCCAACTCGAGAGAAGAGCTCCCGCGTACGATATGGGTGTAGTGTCAGAAATGGTGAGTCTGGCAACTGTTTCGAGCGTTAATCTCACTTTTGGATCTGGCATTCTTACTGTCAAGTTTGCACACCCAGAGAGACGTAAGTCGGTAATGTTTGACGGTACCTCGGTCAGCTCTGTATCGTTTGCGGTTTCGACATGAAGTGACACGATGGCACTCCACTTCTCGATGTCCGAGAACACGGCGACATCATCAGCAGTGAGATAGACGAAGATGGCGATAGCCTTTCGCTCTGCGGTCTCGATGTAACTGCTCAACACAGTTAGCTCCTCATGTGTCCCCTCAATGAGAATCACCTTGGCAATCAGTGGTGAGTCTGGTTGGACAGTTAACACACCGGGTATCTGTTTGAAGCTGTTCCAGCCCTTGGTGGAAACGTGCAAAACACTCTTTGGGCTCAGTTCAGAGCCAATGACATCCAAGAGGTTTTTGGCATCGTCAGGACTCGAGAGATGTCTGATGACACACAGTAAGATACTCTCTGGCAAGGAGGAAAAGGGAGAGTAGGGCGTGGTGAACTGGACCTTGAAAGGCTTGAAAAATCTCATTGCTGAATGGTGATGAAAGCGGAGAGTGAGTCCTTAAAAACCCTATTTGACCTTGACGATAATTGATCACCGCACCTCACCATTTTCTCAACCAAGCTACTCTACATTTGACAATCTGATTATACAGTGCATGAACTTGGAGTGATTGAGTACCTCCATCATCGATACATTACATTAAACCGTACCAGCATAATGCAGCGCGGACGTTTGATATCCATTTCCTGTCCGAAGATATAGAGACGGATTCTTTCAACAAAGTCAAGGTTGATGGAGGAAACCATCTCTTGAATCTTCTCCTGGCCGTGGGATGCATTCACTGAAAGGGCAAAGGTACGGACAGAACGTGGGACATATTTGCAGAAGTTTGTGAGAGATCCGGGTGTATCGAGCCCGAGATAAAAAGTTCTCAATCTGTTCAAAGTCAGACTATGTTTCCCATTCAGATTTGGATTGACAAGCTCCAACTCTCTTAATGCTGGAGCGCAGAGGCTGAAAGTGTGTCCCTGGAGATCCACATGGAGCGTCTCCAGTTGGCGCATAGGCGCAAACTTCAGCATGGAAAGAGCTGGATAGTTGAGTGCGAGATGTGTCACAGAGTCGATTGGTGGTGGATTCATTGCAGAGCAGCGTTGTGTGGAGCAATGAATCCAGAAGAAGGCCCTCTCCATTCCATGCACTGCCATGTGAGTGCTTTCTGGAATAGCAGTCTCGCCCTCGAAGGAGATACCCCGGAATCCTGTGAGCTTGAGTTTCTTGAGACGTTCTGCTCGGAGGCGGAGACGAACTCTTGGAGTCAAATGAGCCAAGGGCGAGCTAGGACGTGCAACAGAGAGAGTGGGGTCGTCATACGTTGCCCGAAAGGTGGAATGAGAGATCATGCCACTTATAATATGGATTGCCGAGCCAGCAATTTCTCTGTTACTTAGCACCGGTATTCTTGCATCCACCTTAGCACAAGTTGTCAGATCTGTGATGTATGATGGCGGTGTATCTCTGATGGCAAGACGGGTGACATCATGAAGAAAAAGCCTGCCCTCCGGATGCGGAATCTCTATTCTCACCTTCTGGGACCCACAGATATGTACGTCGGCAATGTTTGATGGCACTTCGGTCAGCTCTGTATCGTTTATGGTCTCGACATGAAGTGACACGATGGCTCTCCACTGCCCGATGTCGGAGAGCACGGCTACATCATCAGCAGTGAGATAGACAAAGATGGCGATAGCCTTTCGTTCTGCAGTCTTGATGTAACTGCTCAACTCAGCTAGCTCCTCATGTGTCCCCTCAATGAGAATCACCTTGGCAATCAGTGGTGAGTCTGGCTGGACACTGAGTACCCCAGGTATCTGTTTGAAGCTGTTCCAGCCCCTTGTGGAGACGTGCAAAACACTCTTTGGGCTTAGCCCAGAACCTATGACATCCAAGAGGTTTTTGGCATCGTCGCAACTAGTGAGGTGTCTGATGACACGAAGTAGGATACTCTCTGGTAAAGAGGAAAAGGAAGAGTCGGGCTTGGCGAACTGGGTCTTGAAAGACTTGAAAAAAGACATTGCCGGATGGTGGCGAAAGCGACGAGTGAGTCCTGAGAAAACCTGCTTCACCTTAACGATAAATGATCACCGCACCTCGCCTTTCCCTCAATCAAATCACTCTACCCATGGGGATGAATTTCTACAACGCATGAACGTGGATGCATTGATTGTCGCTACATCATTGGTAGATGATGGAAAAATAGACTAGCATAGTGCAACACGGACGTTTGATATCCATTTCCTGTCCTTCGATATAGAGATACATACCTTCAACAAAGTCGAGGTTGATGGAAGAAACCATCTCTTGAATCTTCTCCTGACCGTGGGATGCATCCACCGATAGGATAAAGGTACGGACAGAACGTGGGACATATTTGCAGAAGTTTGTGAGAGATCCCGGGGTATCGAGCACGAGATAAAAAGTTTTTAATTTTTCCAAAGCCAGACTATGTCTACCAGTCAGACTCGGATTGACAAGCTCCAACTCTCTTAATGCTGGAGCGCAGAGGCTGAGAGTGTGTCCCTGGAGATCCACATGCAGCTTTTCCAGTTGGCGCATAGGCGCAAACTTCAGCATCGAAAGAGCAGGGTAGTTGAGTGCGAGTTGTGTCACAGAGTCGATGGGTGGTGGATTAATTGCAGAACAGCGGTGGCTGGAATCATGAACCCAAATGAGGGCTCTCTCCATTCCACATACCTTAATAGGAGTGCTTTCTGGGATAGCAGTCTCGCCCTCGAAGGAGATGCCCCGGAATCCTGTAAGCTTGAGGTTTTTGAGATGCTCTGTTCGGAGGCGTAGACGAATTCTCGGAGTCAGATGTGCCAAGGGTGATACAGGAGAGGAAACCCCGAGAGTGGGGTCGTCATACGTTGCCCTAAAAGTGCAATGCGAAATCATGTCACTTTCAACATAAATTGCCGAGCCAGCAAGGTCCCTGTTGCGCATCACAGGTATTGTTGCTTCCACCTTAGCATAAACTGTCAGATCTGTGATGTATGATGGCGGTGTATCTCTGATGGCAAGACGGGTGACATCATGAAGAAAAAGCCTCCCCTCCGGATGCGGAATCTCTACTCTCACCTTCTGAGACCCACAGATATGTAAGTCGGTAATGTTCGATGGAACTTTGGTCAACTTAATGCGGTCATTGGTGATGATGCTCAGACTAACGATGGCACTCCACTTCTCGATGTCCGAGAACACGGCTACGTCAGGAGCAGTGAGATAGACGAAGATGGCAATAGCCTTTCGCTCTGCGGTCTCGATGTAACTGCTCAACACAGTTAGCTCCTCATGTGTCCCCTCAATGAGAATCACCTTGGCAGCTAATGGTGAGTCTGGTTGGACAGTTAACACACCGGGTATCTGTTTGAAGCTGTTCCAGCCTCTGGTGGAGACGTGCAGAATACTCTTTGGGCTTAGTTCAGAGCCAATGACATCCAAGAAGTTTTTGGCATCGTCGGGACTCGAGAGATGTCTGATGACACGAAGTAAGATACTCTCTGGAAGAGATAACAGTGGGAACTTCTTTTTATGGAAAAGTCGAGCGATGAATTCAAGCATGCCTTGGAGTGTTGGCGGAGTGGTGAGGAGCACTACATTCGCATACTAGTTCCTGAGAATTATGATCGTCATTCGTGAAGCAATGGATAATATGTCAACTTGTGAGTACACAATGTGTCTCATGATATAGCCAACAACGTCCGAGAGGTCAAAGGCGTGACACAATGATAGAGTTTATAACGACACATGCCACTGAGAAGGCACAGTTGAAAAGACATGAACACAATGACGGGACATTGTTCCGTACTGAGGCGTCATTTTCTGGAGCATCCTCGTCTGGACGGTGACGCCTGGAGGCAGCATTCCATGCGACATCCACTGCGCCAACGGCAACAGGAAGCCAGAAGAGGCAATTCAGAGCACCATACCCGATGGTAAGGCCCTGAACAATGGCTGGCGAAATATGGCGAAGGCTCAAAATGGGGACAATTAAGCCGTCGAGGTGAAGAAGAATATCATAAAGTAACCGCAGGGCATGGGTCGTTACATGGTGATGTAAACACAAATAGCAAGTCCTGAAACGTGACCAAAAACCACCGTTCCGGACTGCTCTCCCACCCTCACCATTTGCTATTTCATCAGGTGGATGCTGATCAGGCCGTTCCTCGTCGCTGGAGTGGGTCAGTGGTAGAGAGGCGAGACTTCCTCCGCCTGGTGCCCCGTCTCCTCCTCCGCCTGATCCGTCGTCTCCTCCTCCGCCTGATCCGTCGTCTCCTCCTTCGCCTGGTCTCTCGTCTCCTCCTCCGCCTGATCCGTCGTCTCCTCCTCCGCCTGATCCGTCGTCTCCTCCTCCGCCTGATCCGTCGTCTCCTCCTTCGCCTGGTCTCTCGGCTCCTTCTTCGCCTGGGCTCTCGGCTCCTCCTTCGCCTGGGCTCTCGTCTCCTCCGCCGTCTGAGTCATAACCTCCTCCCTCGCCTGGGATCTGGCCTCCCTGTCTGAGTAAGCCCTGGTCTCCACCTTTGCCTTGCTGTACTGAGTCTCCAGAGGATTGCGCTGCTCTCCTCAGCACAGAATCATTAACCTGAATGTTTAAGAGAAGGTGAAGAAACAGTGGAGCTGGCTTGAAGATTTGCGTACTAGTCTGTGTCTGTGACACGAGAGGACTAGACTTCACCGCCATACCTGGCAATTTCAACGTCGTCTTCAGAGGAGAGAGACCCTCTAGCGACCCCACAAAGCATAGTGGAGACAGTAATGGCTTGATAGGACTCTCAATACCGTTAGCGGCAGACGCTGTAATTGGTATCGTCTCGCCTTCTAATGTTACCACTTTAATGTCTGGGTAAAGACCCTTAACAAAAGGCAACTGTCTCTCACTGGACAGAAGTATCTTGCCAAATGGGACATCAGCATCATGGTCAGTGATCAAGGCTTTCATCTCGTACTCCTCGCACAGTCTCTGTGGGCCTCGCAACTTCAACTTGGGCAGCATCCCCCTTGCTCCGGGTAGGATACTCATTTGTAGATGGAGCGTCTCCGATCTCCAATTGGGGCTTGAACCAGAGTGATTATTGGGTGGCACAAGAGCTGGCAGGTGCTCAGCAGTTGGTGGTGGTGATAGGTGGGTGGTGCATTTTAGAGCCGCTATTGACTTGACACAAAAAGGACCTGCAGGGCGGGATCCGAACTCCGCATCTCGCGCTTCCTCGCCGCACTTCGTTATAGCCTGATGGAGGGCCTACTTTGAATATATGGATTAATTCACGGCATCCGAGGTCAAAATGAATAAGGCTAAAACAATATGGGCTTCTTAGATGCAGTTTCTGACTCTAGATTACTAGGCAAATTTTCCCAACAAGGTGGGGCCTGATGGAAGAAATCGTCTTCTGAAACTTCTCCTGGTCATGCGATGCATACAGCGATAGATGAAAAGTACGGTTAGAGAGAGGGGCATAGCGGCAAAATGTCATGAGAGTCCTTGGTGTGCTTAGCTCGAGATACAATGTTCACAATGTTGTAAATGCCAAATCTCAAATGGTAACGAAGTCGCCGAATGAGTCCATAGAGACCCTATTTGACCTTCACGATAATTGATCAGCGCGCCTCACCATTTTCTCAACCCAACTACTATACATTCGATAATCTGAATCTACAGTGCATGAACTTGAAGTCATTGATTACCACCATCATCGGTAAATGACATTAAACCAAACCAGCATAGTGCACTGCGGACTTTTGATATCCATTTCCTTTCCGAAGATATAGAGACGGATTCTTTCAACAAAGTCAAGGTTGATGGAGGAAACCATATCTTGAATCTTCTCCTGGCCGTGGGATGCATACACTGAAACAGCAAAGGTACGGACAGAACGTGGGACATATTTGCAGAATTTTGTTAGAGACCCGGGTGTGTCGAGCACGAGATAAAAAGTTCTCAATCTGTTCGAAGTCAGACTATGTTTACCATCCAGACTCGGATTGACAAGCTCCAACTCTCTTAATGCTGGAGCGCAGAGGCTGAGAGTATGTCCCTGGAGATCCACATGGAGCTTTTCCAGTTGTCGCATAGGCGCAAACTTCAGCATGGAAAGAGCTGGATAGTTGAGTGCGAGATGTGTCACAGAGCTAATGGGTGGTGGATTAGTTGCACGAAAGCGTTGTTTGGAGCGATGAATCCAAATGCTGGCCCTCTCCATTCCATGAATTGTCATGCGAGTGCTTTCTGGAACAGCAGTCTCGCCCTCAAAGGAGATGCCCCGAAATCCTGTAAGCTTGAGGTTTTTGAGATGCTCTGCTCGGAGGCGGAGACGAATTCTCGGAGTCAGATGAGCCAAGCGTGAGCCAGGACGTGAAACCCCGAGAGTGGGGTCGTCATACGTCGCCCTAAAGGTGGAATGAGAGATCGTGCCACTTATGATATGGATTGCCGAGCCAGCAAGGTCCCTGTTGCGCAGCACAGGTATTGTTGCTTCCACCTTAGCATAAACTGTCAGATCTGTAATGTACGATGGCGGTGTATCGCTTATGGCAAGACGGGTGACATCATGAAGAAAAAGCCTCCCCACCGGATGCGGAATCTCTATTCTCACCTTCTGGGACCCACAGATATGTAAGTCGGTAATGTTCGATGGAACTTTGGTCAACTTAATGCGGTCATTGGTGATGATGCTCAAACTAACGATGGCACTCCACTTCTCGATGTCCGAGAACACGGCTACGTCAGGAGCAGTGAGATAGACGAAGATGGCGATAGCCTTTCGCTCTGCGGTCTCGATGTAACTGCTCAACACAGTTAGGTCCTCATGTGTACCCTCAATGAGAATCACCTTGGCAGCTAATGGTGAGTCTGGCGGGACAGTGAGTACCCCGGGTATCTGTTTGAAGCTGTTCCAGCCCTTGGTGGAGACGTGCAAAACACTCTTTGGGCTTAGTTCAAAACCAATGACATCCAAGAAGTTTTTGGCATCGTCGGGACTCCAGAGATGTTTAATGACACACAGTAAGATACTCTCTGGTAAAGAGGAAATGGGAAAGTAGCGCTTGGCAAACAGAGCCTTGAAAGACTTGAAAAAAGACATTGCCAAACGATGATGAAAGCGGAGAGGGAGTCCTTAAGGAACCTGTTTCACCTTGACGATAAATGATCACCGCTCCTCGCCTTTCCCCAATCAAATCACTCTACCTATGGGGATGTATATCTACAACGCATGAACGTGGATACACTGATTTCGCTCCGTCATCGGTAGATGACGCCAAAATATACCAGCCTAATGCAGCGCGGACGTTTGATATCCATTTCATGTCCGTGAATACAGAGACGCATATTCTCAACAAAGTCGAGGCTGATGGAGGAAATCATCTCTTGGATCTTATCCTGGCCGTGAGATGCATCCACTGAAAGGAAAAAGGTACGGACAGAGCACGGAACGTATTTGCAGAAGCTTGTGAGGGATCCCGGGGTGTCGAGCACAAGATAAAAAGTTCTTAATTTTTCCAAAGCCAGACTATGTCTACCATTCAGACTCGGATTGACAAGCTCCAACTCTCTTAATGCTGGAGCGCAGAGGCTGAGAGTGTGTCCCTGGAGATCCACATGGAGCTTTTCCAGTTGGTGCTTAGACGCAAACTTCAACATCGAAAGGGCTGGATAGTTGAGTGCGAGATGTGTCACAGAGCCAATGGGTGGTGGATTAGTTGCAGAGCAGCGTTGTTTGGAGCGATGAATCCAAATGATGGCCCTCTCCATTCCATGAATTGTCATGCGAGTGCTTTCTGGAATAGCAGTCTCGCCCTCGAAGGTGACGCCTCGGAATCCTGTAAGCTTGAGGTTTTTGAGTTGCTCAGCTCGGAGGCGAATGTAAACTCTTGGATCCAGACAAGCCAAGCGTGATAGAGGAGATGAAACCCCAAGAGTGGGGTCGTCATACGTCGCCCTAAAAGTGCAATGAGAAATCATGTCACTTTGAACATAAATTGCCGAGCCAGCAATGTCTCTGTTGCGCAGCACCGGTATTGTTGCTTCCACCTTAACAGAAGTTGTCAGATCTGTAACGTACGATGGCGGTGTATCTTGGATAACAAGACAGGTAACATCGTGAAGAAAAAGCCTGCCCTCCGGATGCGGAATCTTTACTCTCACCTTCTGAGACCCACAGATATGTAAGTCGCTAATGTTCGATGGAACTTTGGTCAACTTAATGCGGTCATTGGTGATGATGCTCAGACTAACGATGGCACTCCACTTCTCGATGTCCGGAAACACTGCTACATCAGGAGCAGTGAGATAGACGAAGATGGCAATAGCCTTTCGCTCTGCGGTCTCGATGTAACTGCTCAACACAGTTAGGTCCTCATGTGTCCCCTCAATGAGAATCACCTTGGCAATCAGTGGTGAGTCTGGTTGGACAGTTAACACACCGGGTATCTGTTTGAAGCTGTTCCAGCCCTTGGTGGAAACGTGCAAAACACTCTTTGGGCTCAGTTCAGAGCCAATGACATCCAAGAGGTTTTTGGCATCGTCGGGACTCGAGAGATGTCTGATGACACGAAGTAAGATACTCTTTGGAAGTGATAACAGTGGGAACTTCTTTTTCTGGAAAAGTCGAAGGATATGGTTAAATAGTGCCATTGCTGTTGGAGAGGCGGACTGGAGTTCTAAATTTAAATATTAAGCTAACGCAGATCTTCCACTAATTGATGGTTATTTTCAAATGAGAGTACAATCTAATACTATTACATACGCACTCACTCAACGCGCTCGTAGTAAATCATGTACACAGCTGTCTTCTCCGAGAGCAGCTGCTGTGTCTTGGACTCGGATATAATGGTGTCGGAGATTCGCCAGTAAGGATACTTGGCGACGGACGAAACCTTTTTATACCTCTTGTGTGAGGGATTTTCCTCAAGGGTGAGTGACGCAACGTGTTGCGCCACATCATGCGGCGTTCCAGCTACCGAATGGCGGCGGTGTGGCTGGGGCGAGTTGCTGACCGATGAGCGCCGTGACACAAACGAGCCAATCCGATTACGAAACCGAGAAAACCCATCTTCGTCGGACTCACCAGTCTCCGAACCTCTTGATGGAGTCTCTGCCACCACCGGCTGTGGTTGTTGCAAATCTGGAGTGCCATCTTCGAGCTCAATTCGTGGTGAGAGACACACCACGCTATCGGTGAATGTATCTTTGACAAATAATGGTTTGTGTCTATAGCACTCATAGTGACCAGCCTGGTGAGTCCCCTGGTGCCTAATCATTGCGCGAAGTTTGTACTTTGCCTGGCCACTAGTAACGTTGAGCTCCTCCGAAATCTCCGAGCTCGCAGAGACATCAGAGTTGATACTAGTAGCATCTGTTGAGTGGTGATCCGTTTCCGGTTCAGAGCTCACGTTCTCAGAGTGCTCAACCTCGCTCTTGGACTCTTCGTCGTGCTCTGTAAGTACTTTGGAGTGAACCCTTTTTAGGTGCTCTGGCTCGTGTCTGTCATCATCGTATCCCTCAATGCCATCAGTTTCTTCATCCTCTTCTTCGATACTTTCAATCACCTCACCCGCTGGCGTCACTGTCTGGGATAAAATCTTTTTCTTTTGTGCCTTCTGGCGCTGCTCGTATTCGTGTGCAAGATGGTCATCAACATCGAGATTTAAGGACTCTTCAAATTCAACACGACAGCTGTTACGTGTAAGATGATTGGCGGTATACATCGATCTGGAAAGGTGCACAGTGAGGAGTTTAGGAGGCCTAACGACGATCGTCTTTTTCACAATGGTGGACAAAAGAGCCTCTGTCTTGAACCCATCCGAGTCATAGCCCTTGACAAACAGCTCAAGATCCTTTGGTAGATCATCGTTGATTGTGAGACTTGGCTCGAGTACCTTGAGCCGTGACACAAGTTGTGCCTCATCCTCAGTGACTGAAGTCTTTTGCTCCTGCACTTTAAGAATACCCTTAATCTTGCAACGCAGACAGTGATAGCCTGTGATTGTTTCCACCTCATTACTCTTCAGCATATCCAAGAGTGTTGTCTTTTGCTCCTGAGGCACTGGCAGTGAGAGCACAGAGAAGGGGTGGAAAGTCGGTCTGGAGGAATTCAGGCAGGCATAGCACGTCAACTGGTCAGCTAGAAGCCCATTAAAGGGCAGCTCAGGCACAACGACATTCAGCTTGTGTTTACGGGTGTATTTTTTCATCTTGGTGACTTCGTTGTCAAGAGTCTCGAGAATGAGTTGCACGAGCTCGTGGGCGTCATTCTGATTCGGTGAGATCTTGGAGTTGAAGATGCGCTCAATCACTTGTAAAAAGGGCCACACAGAGATATGCTTCGAACGTAATATGGGTTCTTGTAATTGTTGAACGATTTCGGCGAGCCCCTGGTGCAATGGCAACTGTGGCGCTGGATCATCCTTGGGCAAAGGCAGAGATACTAGCAGTTGTCTCTGCTTGAGGATTTCGTTGAGATAGTTGTTGAGACCGGGCAAGGAGGCAAACGCTTGTACTGAAGAGTTGGCAAAGCAGTCATTACGGGTGTTGATAAGCCCGGTAGTGTGCTTATCCTGTCTCTTGGAGAACATCTTGTCTTGACTTAGATATAACGATGGCGAAACGACGTAAACGGTAAGAAGCGCTGCGGATGTCACCAGAAGCATGCGGAGCCGCTGGAGTGGTGGAGCTAATTTCCAGTACTTGAGGAAAGCGTACTCCCAGATCGAACGTGCTGTTTGGCGAATGTACTCCTCCTTGGTAAGAATGGGTCGGTGGAGTAGCTTGTCCAAGAATGACATGCGTTGAGCCAGATCTTCAAGCTCACTTGTTATAGCAAGGCTGGAAATGTGTGGTCTTGAGCAATGGCCAGTGTAGCGGTTTGCGGCTAGATGCCAGATTGTGGGGGGTCAGTTGATACCGGCTGTTTTCGTGGTGTCCGGGTGCGGGTAGCCGACTTTGCATTAGCCGCCATCTCTGCTCCATGCCATGGACAGGAATCCGATCCAGTCGAGGCTGAACCAGCAGCGTTCCATGTCCCAGGCTAGAGCGCCCCCCGAGGCTTCTTTCCCCGCGGTGGACTCTGCGCAGAGGGCTGGCTCACGGAGGAAGGTTGCCCTGGAGCCTGGATGCTCGCCCCTAGACTGGGCTAGACTCAATGCCAGTGGGCAGAACTTACGAGGGGTGGACCCTAGAGATTTCCCACTACGAGTAAGGCATGAGACGCTTGCCAGACACTCGTCCGTGGAGGATTGCTGGACGGTGCTAAAGGGGAGAGTGTACAACATCACGCCGTACGTGCGGTTCCATCCCGGCGGCGTGGAGGAGATCATGAAGTGTGCTGGCAAGGACGGCACCTCTCTCTTCATGAAGTACCATGCGTGGGTCAACTTTGAGCGGATGCTCGATAATTGTCTTGTGGGGATGTACGTTGGGTAGTGAGGGAGCTGTATATAGAGAGATTGTGTTTCTACGGGGAATTTATACGGTGATAATTGGAATTGGCATAGCACGCTACTTTTACTCCGCCTTCCACTTGGCGTAGTCCTCCTTCCACTGCTCCATCTGGCTCTTAGAATTGGCGGCGTAGTCCTGCTTGACGGAGGCGTCGAGCGAGTTCCACATCTCGCCGGCAATCTTGCCAATCTCCGTGACAGACGCCCCCGGGTTGGCAGACTTGAGGCTGTCTCTCTCGTCGTTGAGCCACGCCAGGTAGCTGCTGAGCGGTCTCTTTGGTGGGGCGTTGGCGAGGGCCTCTGCCTTCTCAGACTCAAATCTCTTCACGTCCTGGTCGTGCTGGGCAATGTAAGGAGCCCGCTCCGAGTGCGAGAGGTTGCTCCATCTCTCCTGGAGGAGCTTGGCCCTGTCAGCAAAGGGGTACGTCTTGAGCTCGGCGCCGTTCTTTGCGTACGAGTCCTTGACGTAGAACATGAAGGGCAGCACGACGCGCTTGACGCCGGTCTTGGAGGCCTTCTTCTTGGAGGCCTCCACAATGGCACTGGTGGAGAAGGCTGCGGAGAGTCTCGACGACACGGTCTGGTTTCTAACGAGGGAAAGCATAGTGGTAAGGGGTTGTAGTTGTTTATTTGGCGTTTGTTTACGTTCGCGGGTGGCGCGATAAGACGGGAAATGTTTCAAGTGGGTCTAAAGGGCCTTGAGGTCTAAAGGGTCTTAAAGCTTTAAAGGCACCAAGTCTCTAAAAGATCTAAAGACTCTGAAGGCTCTGAAGGCTCTAAAGGATCTAAAGGCTCTGAAGGCTCTAAAGACTCTGAAGGCTCTAAAGACTCTGAAGGCACCAAGTCTCTTGAGGCTCTAAATGCACCAATGCTTTAAAGCCCCAATGGCCCCAAAACCGCCAGAGACGCTACAATGTGCTAGTCTGTCTTCCATTCCTATAAACTCGTCTTGCAGCACGCATCCGCCGTCTCGCCGCCGCCATAGTACTGGGACTTGTTGATCCTGTTGGAGGCGAGCGGCACGTCCAGCGCCGGGTTCTTCTCAAAGAAGGAGGATGGAGACACCAGAAACTGCATAAAGTCCGAGGGCATCACCGGGAACTGCTCTGTGGATGGCGGGTGGGTCAGCGCCAGCGTGCACCACACCACGGTGTCTGTGTCCTTGACACTCGTCTTGCCGTCGGCCCACTCGCCCAGCCCAGTGTCCTTGGTGGACTGGTTGGTGAACTCGCCAGCCGCGTAGAGCTGGTCCTCCTTGTACTTGGTGACCCAGAACTGCTGTGTGGCAAAGGCTGCACGCTTGGTGTTGTACGTGTCAGGCTCCGCCAGCATCATCTGTTTGGCTGGCATCTCAAACTTGTAAGCCACGGGCTTGCCCGTGATGGAGTTGATCGAGTGCTCGTTGATCACCTTGTACGTTCTGTTGGTGAAGGGCGACTGCTCCACAAAGCCCGCCTTGTCCACCACAGTGCGCTGGCCCACGTACCCTACACCATACTTGTTGAGCTTCGGGTCCCTGGCCATTGGAACATAGTCGTCGTACACCACCGTGTTGTTATCGCCATCAATTCTCGTGTCGAACCGGAACGACAAAAGGTGCTGGTGGTAGGCAGCCATCACTCCCGGCCCGACAACAGTGCCCCAGGGCACATCCACTCCCTCATCCACCGGCATCGTCGACAGAATGCCCGTTGCCCTCACCTGGACGGTGATGGCACCCACCTGGTCCAGCACAAAGTTGACAATGTACTCGTAATTGCCCACGGTGGCTATCGTCTGTACCACAAACTCGCGGCGTCTCGTCACCACGGCCCGCTGGTTGCGGAAGTTCACGTGCTTGTAGAGGATGCCATAGTCCTGCTCGTGGAGGCACACCGTGTTGGTGAGCTTGATTGGGGCTCCCTCGCGGTCGATCCGCAAAGTGTCGAGGTACTTGATCACTCCGAGGCAGTCGCACCCGAGCCCGAGCTGGTTGGCGTTGGCTCCAAAGCCACAGTCCCCAAGATCAAATGCCTGCTTTCTGTGGTAGGGGGCTCTTGGATCGCCGTAGGGCACCGTCATCTCGTTGAGGGCGATCCGGTAGAAAAGCGACCGGCCCTTGAACCACACATCGTACAACACCACGCCCTCGCGGATGTTGGTGGCGACCCGGAACTCCCACCCTTGCCATTGTACTTTACCGCCCTCCACTGTGAAGGAGGTGCCCTCGGGCTGCTGCACCAGCAGCGGCTGGATCGGTCTCAGGGGCTCGTGCGTGAGGTCCGGGTGGTACTCCACCGCTGACACCTGCCGCCACGGGTGTGTCGCCATCGTGTGCTCGTCCGCTCCGCCGGGCAGGTAGTCCATTCTGACAAACTCCTGAGTCAGCAGCTTGAAGACGGGCGAGAACTTGACGGGCAGCGAGTAGTGGTTGGCGTCCGGGTGGTCCACCTTGAGGTAGACGTAGCACTGGATCATCGGCTCCTTCACGTCGGCAGAGTCGGTGCCGTACATCCACGGATCGCAGCACACCTGGATGTGTGAGGGCAGCTTCAGCTTGGTCACCTCCTTCAACACTGCGGGGTGCTCCAGGCAAGCCGCCTCCAGCGCAGCCATGTCCTCCGGGAGTAATGGGCCGGCGTTGGCTCCGGCAACCACGCCGTCGGCAATCACGTGGCCGTACGAGGCGTTGATGACTGCCTTGTGCAGAGGCATCTTGGAGTCGACGTAGTAGAAGGCGTACGTTCTTCTCGGGATCGAGGGCACAGGCTTGCCGGCCCGCTCCGCCTCAAGGTACTTGAGCATGTCCTTCTTGGGCGGGTCCAGCCGGTCCAGCTGCGTGAAGTGCACGCGCTTGCCGTGGAGGCCCTTGACGAGCTTGGAGGTCAGCCGGACCTCGGCGTCGGAGATGGAGTCGAATGGGTGCATGGTGGTGCCAATTGGGCCCCCAGCCTCTTTATATACGCTGTAGGGCCACCCCGCGCTGCCGCAGCTTGCGCTTACCGCATTCGGCCGCTTATCGCCTGAACGGATCCGGGCGCTTACGCCCACAATCGCTGGCGGGGGAGGCCCCTTCTGGAAGGTGGATGCCAGTGATAGCGGAGTGCGGTCTCCGCTGCACCTGGGGGTCCTCTAGGCCCGATAGGCTACTTGTGGCCAGGCGGGGCATCTCTAGGCCTCGCCTAAGTACCGTCTTTACACCTTTGCAGTCTCATCTTAGCATCTACATCTCCAAGTCTCATCTTAGCATCTTGACACTTCACTTCTTTGAGTCATATCTTGGCCTCGCCTTTACACTTTACACCTCTGTCTCCACCCTATCTTTATTCCACCCTATCTTTACTCCCTGTGGCGGGCCTCATATTATTAGCGCTCGGACATGATCCTTTTGTGCTCAGACACATGTCCTTGCTAGTCAAAGAAGTCGTCGTCGTCGTCATCCATCACCGCCTTGCGGGAAAAGACAATCTTGGTCTCGTTCTTCTTCTGCTCGTCCCTAGCGATCCCGTTGAGAATCTCCACAATGTCCTCCTCTCCAAGCTTGCGTCTGATCTGCCCACTCTGAGCTAGCCTCATGACGTACTGCTCGACGGCCTTGGCTCTGTCTGGTCTCACCATGTGGACACGTGAGAGACGCTCTCTGGCTCCAGCCTCGAGAACCTGATCGAGCGCAGCGCTCAGCCCCGCCTCCTTGGGCCTGGTGTTAGCAAACTCCTCACAGTTACCTACTCTGAGGGTCCCGAGTTCTTCTGCAACTCTTTCAGTCTAGCGGCCCGGATCGCCTCCAGCTCTTTGTCATCCATCTTGGTTACTGCAGCCCTCTTTGGCATCGTCAACTCATCGGTGGGTCGCGCCATCCGGACACCGCGAGCGCAGAGCCTACAACAAAGAGCTTCGTTATTCATAGCTATACAGCCTGTCTTGCCCTCGCCTGTGCCCGTAGCCTTTGCAGGGCAGGAGAGAACGTGTGGGCTTCGACATCATAAATCACAGGGTAGTTTTTATCGCCGTACGGCCGGTCACGCTTCGCCTGGAGATAAACATCCTCGTCGTAGACCCAGTCATCGAGATCATCATCCACACCCTCCAGAGAATTGTAAGCTTGATCCTTCGAGTCCACTGTTAGCACAGAACCAGCATAAATGGCTCTTGTAGAGGCATTTGTGGAATTGATCGAGTTGCTGCGTTGCAACAGCGGCGTCTTGACGTTGGGCTGCTTCGGTAACCAGTACCGCTGCTTACCGGCATCGGTGAATCTCAACCCCTCGTTGAAACGTGCCATACGAGACTTGGATGTCGGGTGAGCGATTATCGCCTCCACCGAGTCGAAATTGCGATAGTCATATCGATCGCCGGAGAATGTCATCTTGAAGTCGTACACAAGATCACCACATCCAAACGTGTCCCTAATAGCAGCTGGAATCGATAGTCTGGCACACTCTGGTAAGGTCTGTGCGCTGTACTCGGTCCACGAGAAAGAGTGCCAGTGCCCGATGGCGAAGCCGATAAGCTCCAGGCACATTAACGCATTCTGAATGGCAAATCCCAAGGTGTTTTCCTCATCAGCAGCCACGCTGTGTAGAATGCCAAACCAACTTAGCAGCCCCAGAATGACACCCTGCCAGTAACTTGCAAAGATGATGAGCTTCACACAGAGAAATTTCCCCCAGGGACTGAATGGCTTGAGGTCGGTGTAGAGACACTTCCAAAAGAGCGCCAGGTCGTACAGCGATATGGTCACACTCAAATTGTAAACAAAGTTGATGAGAAAGTACATGCTGAAGATGCCATCGTCGTGTTTTTGAAGCTTGAATGCCTGCGTCACAGCCGTCGTGATACAGATGAAGGGCTTGAGCCAAACGTATTGCAAGATGCCTCTCTTGATAGCCAGCAGCGTAAATGGATCCGAGATATCCACTGGAGGAAGCAGCTGGGACATTGGCGGCGGGTGCCTTACGGGCTCGCGGCCCGAGGCCATGATGATGATGTTGTGCTCGCCCCCTAAAAGGTGTGTGAGCAGGGAGAAGAAAGTGTAGATAACAAACGCCTCATAAATCTCTCGCAGCGGCTCTATGAACTTGGACACAGTGAGCCAACGTAGCGAGACGTAGCACGAGATGGCATATAGTGGGATCATCAGCTGTATTCGCACAATAAGCCTCTGCTGCTGAGGCTTTCTGTAGTTCCGGAGTTGGAGGTATATCCCGACTAATGATATGAGCGAGGCGCAAAGCGCACTCACGCCACACACGGTAATGGCCCATCTGATGTTAGGAGCTGGCTGGTGGTTACATACCCGGGAAGCACTGGCATTCTGGTGGTGTTGATGTTAGTAGTGGCTAGCGCGTATTGTTTATTGCTAATGCGCGATGAGCTGTGACACCAAATAGGGGGCGAGGTTTGAACAATACAACCGGCTTCACAGGCTCTCGGAAGCCAAAAAAGAGACGCTCCCACTATAGTAATCGGTATCGGGTTTCCGCAAGCGGATCTGTATATTGCACTCAATAGCCCCGTAGGACCAACTGCCCGAACAGCCTCCCATGCTCCGAAGAACGAGTTTCTTATGGCCGCCACCCAGCGATTCCTCGCCAGGATGCTCTCAAGAGCAACTATGGTAGTGGACAGTGCGTACCACCGAATTTCCCACCTGTTTCGTGACTTTTGCAGTCCTTTTGTCGACAGGTCCATACAGACTCTAATGGGAACGTGATTCCACTGCGCCACGAGGGGCAGTAGAACCGCCTCAATTGGATGTGGTTGGGCCTTAACCGTCCGCGAGCTCAGGTTCGACCCCCACTCGCGGAAAAAAATAAGTCTCTTTTCACACCATTTTCCCCACTGAACATGCTGAAGGGGACTGGTGCCTTGCGGGCAGTGCGGTTCATGGCTACCAAGCCTCCACGGAGCTACCGAAATCCCTTAAAGGAGTCTGGCCAGGAGCTCACCCCCACAGACTACCTCCAGATGCTGGCCCAAAAGACGGCGCAGACCCCTCGTCCCAAGCCAAAGGTGAGTGCGTACCACATTCCAGAGCAGCCCAAGCCACTACACGGGAAGCCGCTACACGGGAAACCACAACACAGTGAAGCTGAGAGACCCAAGTCGCCCTCACACCAGAAGCCCAGACCTCGCGACCTCGACATCTTCACGAGCTTCGACCCGCTCAACTTCAAGTACAGGCAGGCACTCTCCGAGCGTGAGAACGACTTCTACACAGAAAAGATCAAGGAAGTGTATGCGCTTAACCACCGCTTCGACGTTGTGGCGATTGGCGGTGCCAAGGGCAGTGAGCGGATGAAGCTCAAGAAGTTCATTGCAAGACTGGGCGAGGACGAGGCATTTGACATTGTGGATATCCAGGAGGGAGACGATGTCAAGTACCCCGTAGTGAGAGCTACGAATAAGCAGGCTACGCTCAAGACCTTTATGGACAAGAAGGCCGCCGAAGTGTCGAAACTGTATGGCAGAACGAGAGAAAAGAAGCGGGAGGTGAATGTCAAGTTCATCAAGGTGTCGTGGGAGATCTCGCAGACCGATCTTGAGAACCAGAAACGTAACGAGATTCTGGCCCAATTACGTAAAGGGCACAAGCTGACGATAGCCGTTGATACCAAGGACAACCTCCAAAGATCACGCTACGTGTTTGAGGAGTCACACGGCGAGGCAAAGGAGCTAAATGAGTTGGAACAGATACGGCGTGAGAAGGCGTTCGAGTTTCTCAAGACCCTCCTTGAGGAGAATGGGTCACTGGAGTACTCTGGCTCCATCAAGGGTAAGATGCTACTCAATGTGACGCCGAGCCAGAAGAGTGAAAAGAAGGGTGAAGCCAAGCCTAAGGACACAAAGAAACTTGACAGAGCTGCTAAGCAGCGTAAAAGAGAGGAGGAGAAGCGCGCGCGGATGGAGGCCAAGGCCCGCTCCTTTGAGGAAACCATCGCAAAGCTATAGTGTACATATTAATGCATTTCGTTATCATCACAAGATCGGGTAGATGCCGAGTCTGCCCGTCAATTTCTTTTCATCCTCCTTTTCGCTGAAGCCAAAGTCCGGCTCGCCCACCACCAAGTAGCCGTTGTAGGCGTCGAGTGTGATGCCGAAAGCGGACCACCCAGGTGTCCCCTCCACTGCGATGTGGTTCACGTCGATGGAGATGGACCGCTCGTCCCGGAAGATTCGCTCAAGAGTTATCTTGAAGACAGCGCCGTGGCCCCTGTATCCTGGGGCCGAGATATACAGCACGTCGTTGTAAATGACACCAGATGTACCAAAGCGTGAGAGGGCATTGGCGAGATCCTGCCTCAAAACGAGCTTGGTGAGGTACTGCACTGTCCCATCGACATGGTAGACGTAAACTGCGCCAGACGACACAACAGGCCCATTCGACGAGCCAGGAGCCCCCACAAAGAGATAGTGCTTACCACCATAAGTACATATAGCCATCCACGAGCCGAACAGCTCCGAAACTGAAGACTTGCGTCTCACAATCTCAGCGTTAGTGTCCTCTTTGTATATCACCTGCTTCAAGTCGAGTCCAAAGTCGTAGCGGAAAATCGCACCGATACCGCCTGCGGTAACATAGATGTTAGTCTCGTCCCCCATTATGGCACTGCCAAAGTGAGAATAGGAGTCTAGCGAGTGTCCAGCAGGTAGCCGAAGTCTCCACACATCCAGCGAGGCCACGTCCACTATGCTCTCGACAAAGAGTAACGATGCCAGGGTCTCGCCGGGTATTATTAGCACTTCACCGTTTTGAACACCATCAATGTCGTTGTACATGCCGCTAATGAACAATTCGTCGAGCCCATCGCCATCCAAGTCTTGTGAGAACATCACTCTGCCCTGCTCCTTAACGCCCTCTCCACCGTACTTGCACACCTCGCCGCGGATTGTCAGGATCAGCGTGCTCTCAGAGAACACCAACAGCGACGCAGTTCCTGGCTCAGTAGCTAGCAAAAAAGTTTGGCCCCATATAGTGTACTTGAGAAGGGAGGATCCGAACTTTGGTGGGACGTGGAAATGCGATCCAGGGTTGCGTAATGCCCTTGCCTGGGAATCCTGCTTCACAAACTCTGAGAGTGGGAGAATGTACACAGACCCAGATCCATCCTCATAGGGTGAAGATACCGCTAGCGAGGGCTCCTGCAAAAAGTTGCCCGTGGCTATAGCGTTGCCAAAGCCTGCCATTGGAATATAGGGCGAAAGCACAGTTCCCTGCGACGTCAAGTTTCTTGGATCCTTAGAGCCGGAGTCCGTGACAATTGCTCCACATAAAGTCCATGGATCGTCTGCTGAGCCTTTCTCAAACCAGGAGTCCAACTGAGAAAGACATGTTGCTATTGAGTGCTCAATCTCCCGCAAACCTCCTAGGAAATAGTCATCAAGCACAGAGTCCAGAAGAGGCGACACTTCGGCGTACATCACAGCGCCAGAATTGACCAATCGGGTTTCTGTCCGCAAGGCCTGCTCGCCACGCAAGGTACAGTAACGCAAATCGAGTTCACTTATGGAGATGCCCAGTCTGAGAAAAATGGTCCTAATGTCCGCTAAATCAGGAAACCGCCACGGTGTGTTATAGAAGCTCATGTCGCCTACTCTGTTGAGCAGAATAAAGTCTCCAGCTGTGTCGAGATAGTCGTGAGCCGCTCCGGCATCGCCATCAAACTCCATGTGGACAAGCATCTTTAGCAGTCCACCCTGCATCCGTATCGAGTGCCATGACGAGTCTGCAATCTGGTGGGTAAATACTCCGTATATAAATGCCTTGAGCTGTGTGGCCTTAATCTGAGATGCCCTGTCGTGGCCATAGGTGTAGTGGTACTGATCTACAGCAGCCTTGATGAAGGGTGGCCAGTGTGCCTCCTCACTAGTAGCAGCATGGCCACATGTGTAGAAAGCGTCTGGGAAGAAGGATCCCAGCAGAAGAAATGGTAGGTACTCGTCACCCCTGAGCTCTTCAGGGAGATGACGATGGAGCCGTGAGACGAGAGTAGTGTGTACTCTGATGTTAGCGAGGCCGCACTGGAGACTTACCCCACACCGGCACATAGTGCAGTGGTTATGAGTGATAGCAGAGCTAGCAATCGCATACAATAGCAGGCGTTTGGAGTTGCGAAGCGTGGATATTGCGTTGTATGTTTAGGTGCGAGGCTGGGGAGCTGGGGGAGCCACCCGCACACCACACTTGTCACATTGGCCTTGACGACAACAACCTCCACATGATTCTCAACAGCATTCGGCGAATCTTCGCCTCTGTGCGAACCGAGGAGGAGGAGAAGATGTATTCTCGGAAGGCGGTAAGTGTCTTGTCAAACCTTCTAACGCCAGTTCTTCAACCTGCTGGGATTTTTGGGGTCGTGTGTGCTCTTTTCCTTTGTAGCACAACGGCTTGCTAGACAGCCTCGCGAGCTCGCTGCTGTGGCACGTGCCATGGCACTGTCACATGCTATAACACAGTGATGAGGGCCAATTGGCCAGTCATGGTATTGGGAGCAACGTTACGAGAGAAATGCGAGATCAGGTACGAGATGATGCGATGGGAGTTTCAAGAGTGATGCAATGAATAACGTTTTGGGCAACGATTTGAGTAGGAATATGAGGAAAGAGCCATGCTGAACCTTATGGCTGGAAATCTGTCACTAGGAGCAAAGTAGTTTATCGAGAGCAATCTACACTTATAACATGCTATGGACAGTTTCTGAAATGCAGTATAAACAGGTCGTTAATCTCGTTAGTCCAGCAGCCAGTGCTTTGCGAGCTCGTACGCGGTCCACGAGATGGCTGTCGAAGGGACGTTGGCGATGACACGTGGCTTGAGTCCTCTAATGAAGCCCCGCCAGCCGTGGATCTGGTAGATGGCACTGGCCGCTTTTGTGAGAGTGTTGGCCTCGCGTACCACGGCGTTCTTAGACTCGCCACGGATTTGAAGCAGTGTCTTGATGCAGTCGAGAGGAGTGGTGATGGCAGCACAGATGGCTCCCGAAAGTCCACCGCAGAAGCAGTGGATGAGCGGGTCGTAGTTCTTTGTTGGGTTCAACAGTTTGGACGACGACTCGTATATGACAAAGTTCATTGCGGAGAATGGCACGTTCATCGCAATGGTGGTGGGGTACGAATAGTAGAAGGAGCCGACTCCTTCCCTGAGGTACATGTTTTTGGCAAGCTTCAACATTGATGTGTTGGAGCCCAATTGCATACGCTGTTTTAGCGTATCAAAGGGGTTCATGAGAGCGTCTGCTGCAAGCGTTGCCGTGGAGCCTGCGATGGCTGTTCTTGCCAGATTGAAGTTGTCCTGACGGTCCTCTCCTATGAGGTTTCTCTTCATGAACTCATACGTCGCAAAGTAGACGGCGTGTGCGGGGCCAGCTCCCAGCACCATCGAGTTGAGTCCCTTAAAGAGGGCCAGTGATCCCTCGGTGGAGGAGATCCTCGTTATGGCATTGAGGACGCCCGTGTAGACTGTGGGGTTATTCATTGACTGCATTCTGGTCTTGATGGCATCCACGGGGAACATCACCGAGTGCTCCATAATGCCTGCAAAGGCGCCAGCCATGAGCTGGGCACTGAGAGTGGCACTCTCAGGGAGTGCCTCGTAGTCGATCTCCACCTCGAGATCGTGCGAGGGTATTACTGTTGGCGAGGGAGCCATGAGGGCTACTTTCTCGGTGGCCGCGGGCATAAATGACTCGGTATGTTGCGCACGGTCCTGGTGACGTGCCTCAAATTGCCAATGAAGGAGGGATGGGGTCTGGAGATGTACTGAAAGCCCTGGTACCACTAGCTAGCGTGTGTGTGTGTGTGAGGTCTGCGGGTGGTTTCTCAGCGTGGAAAAAGTTTTTACTTACACTCGTTTTTCCACGGTTCGAGACCGCCCCACAGTTTGTCAGGCACCACAATCTACATCTACACCCGGATAATGGAAAATTTGTATTAGTGTTGAACCATCCTAAAACTCAGTGCCCTCCATCTCTGGCACGAGCGTAATTACATGGCCTGTCTTGATTGCCTCCTCCACGTTCTCCACAACAAATTCCTCCATCTTCTTGACAGTCTCGATCGTGTGTGTACCCATGTGTGGGATAGCCAGAACGTTAGGCAACGTAGCAAGCTCCATGTTGACGTTTGGCTCGTTTTCCATCACGTCAAGACCAGCAGATCTCACGGTACCGTCCTTGAGAGCCTCAATGAAGGCCGCCTCGTCAATGACACCACCACGTGCGGTGTTGACAACAACCATGCCCTTCTTCATCTTGCTGAAGACATCCTTGTTGATGATGTGCTTGGTGTTTGCGTTCAGTGGGATGTTGATTGAGATGATGTCACTCTGCGAGAGCAGCTCATCCATGGAGACGTACTCTGCGCCAGCCTCGAGCTCCGGGCTCAGCTTTCTTCTGTTGTGGTAGATGAATTTCTCAAACCCGAATGGCTTCAGCTTGGCAAGGATGTTGCGGCCAATGCCTCCCATACCGAGAATACCGACAGTTTTCCCCACAGGGTCGTGGGCAATAGGAGTAGCCGCCTGGCCTGGGTTGGATGCCCACTCACCACGCAACAGTCTTCTGTGGCCATCGCCAAAGTTTCTGAGAGCTCCGAGGAGCAAAAAGACGTGAGCGTCTGCGGTGGCGTCATTGACGAGGTTTGGCACGTTGGAGAGCTGGATCTTTCTCTCCGCCAGGGCGTGGGGGTTCACCTGGTCGTAGCCAGCACCATTGTGGCAGACAGCCTTGACGGACTCTGGGAGCTTTGCAATGAGCTCCTCGTCAAACAGGCCCGTGACATTGGCAGAGAGGAAGGTTCTGGTGATGATCTGCACGCCAGCGGTCTTGTACTCGCCTTGGAGTCTCTGGAGGAACTCTGCGCGGTCCTTGGAGTCATCGACAATGACGGTGGCATGGGATTCCAGCTCCTTCCAGGCCTCCTGGGCGTAGTTCACCTTGCCGAGTCTCAGTACAACAGGTTTCGTAGACATCTTAAGCATAGAGTGGAGGTTTTCCGCTGTCGAGGGATCTTTATAGTTGACGCGATAACGTGAGCGACCGGGTCAGAAGGAGTCAGACAGAGTCACAACACCGTTCTTTCTCGTCGGGGAAAGCTCAAGCTGGCTAAGCTACTGCACTATGCTCTCCAACGGCGTGTAGTTTGCCCCCATTCAGTAAGTGCGTCCTGGCTCGTGCCCTATGGCTTTATGCACCGTTTAGGCAGGCGTTGGCGAAACACAATAGACTCCGGCCGCCGAGGACCGGCCCAGGCACAATGCGCTCAGCCGCTAAGAGAATAACTCCCTTTGACACGAGACTTAACGCGAGATATGCCTCTAGACCTTCGCAGTAACGTGATAGCTGGAGAAGGCCGTCTCCTCCCGTTACTATAGCAACATCACACTCCTGTATAGGCAAGGCTTCACATGGCTACGGGTAACCTAGCAACGGGCCCGCTATCTAGCTACCGCACATGGCCGAGCTCCAGGCTGATCTGCTAGCAAGGACACCCTTTTTGCTATTGCGGCTGATAAACTGGCACTCTACCGCCGCTAGGGCTTAAACAGCCTTTGCTATGCCTTAAACAGCCTTCGCCGTAGCGGGAGCCGCCGGCGGGATCCACATGTCAGTGTGGCATCTCTCTTAGCAGTGGTTCCACGGCCTTCCCCACTTGTGCTAATTGCCCTCTATAGTACCGAATAGGGGCGGATTGCCGAGGGTGTTGGGGTGTCCGGCCTGCGATTGGCCAGTGATAGACTTTTCCGCGGTACCTGCCTGCAGGTGATTAGCTAAGGAGGTCATTCATTCATCTTTTTGCAGGAGCTGAACTGGCCACTTTTTCACTAAACTATAGGAGACAAGAGGGGGTGTCAAATAGGTGCCCAGATGTATAAAAGAGTCTTCTCCTGCCCATGGTGTCCACTCCTGTAGCTTACTAAAAAAATGCTGGCATTCAGAACCGCCTCAGTAATGACAACTGCACCAGTCGCAGTCAGACTCTTCACCACAACAGCACTCCGTGCCCTCAAGGACTCGTCACGTGCTAGCGCTAACGCTGTAGCTCTTCAGTCACCACTTAAGGCCACAGGTAACTCTTTTAACTCGTTTGCCGAATACAGAAAGTTTGCCATCTCTCACGGCCCTCTGGCAAAGAAGCTGGCGTTCAGATCGCAGGGCGAGTTCAAGCCTATGATGACTGAGGCACGGGACTACGGTGTGTCTGAAGAGTTTGCCAAGATGGCTAAGCACTTAGCGTACCGGGACTAAGGATAATACAGGTGAAACAAGCTGGTATTGTTTGGGTTGGGTACGCTGACAGCTGGACTGCACGGGCAAGAGATAAAAGAAAATGGTAATGACACTTATGAGATGAATGTAGGGTCCACCTCGTGGGCCAGATTGCGTGTCTAGCCCACGGGTAGGCAAACTAGGTTTTGGTATCCGGATCACTGCACAAGCTCATAGTTCTCGGGAATTAGGACACTGTGCATCCTGGTTTGTTCAGCCCAGAACAAAGGGCGGGATAGCTTTGATTTACAGGGGTAAGTAGCGGATCTCACTGGATTAGATGCACCTAAAGTCCAACGGGAAAAGCTGCCCGTGAGGTTTAGAGCTCGCAATATCAAAGCACGTGCTAGAGGCCAAGCGGGGAATCGCTTTCGCGTGGCTCGAGATCTAGATGGGCACCTCTCACTATTGTGTGTGCTTTATGTTGACAGTTGGGTCCGTCCAGACTTCATTTTGACGCTCTTTAGGGTATATCTACAGCGAGCTGGCTGTTGTCGATCGCTATCAAAGATAACAATCAGATTTGCCCCCACGAATCGGTTGTCTTTATTCCCTGGTTTGTCCCGTTTGTCCCTATTATTTGGTGAGCTTAAATCGCGAGCGACCATCCTGGGCTGGGATCTAGCCATTAGGGGGGGAAGTTAGTCCATCTAAAGGGGCCGTGTAGCAGCTGCTCCTGATGGTGTCCTTCCTATCGCACATCTGGGGGCCCGGCGACCACTGTGTCTTCGGTAACGATAGTGCCTGGATTTTAAAAGGCCTACTGTTTGCCGATGGTGCGTCATGCTTAATAGATAGATAGCGCGTACGCTAGAGGTGGACACCCTTTCGCTGTCGCAGCGGTGAATGTTCCCCCGAAGCGGTCACAAAAAGTATCTCCTTCTGTTTCCATGATGATGTACTATGATAACAAAATCTTAATGTTTCCATGCTGTCACCGTGGTCAAGGCGCCTGCCTTGGGCTGTGGTCCAGACTTTGTCCTGTGTCTTTGTCCCGAAATTTAGCCTCGCGACACACCCAAAACGGGACATGCAGATCCATGCACAGACGGTGTGTGTCCCCTCACCAACGGTCAGGCCGTTTTTCCTACAGGCAGTCCATATTTAAAAGCTTCGGACACCCGCGCCCTCTCCACGTTTTATCGAACAGCCCCATTAATCAGTCTGAAGATGGCCTCAGACTCGATACCACAAGCTCGGTCAGCGGTACTGTTCACGCAGTATGAGCCTGCTGAGCCACAAATCAGCACACCAATATCGCTCGGCAACGAGCAGTTGCACACGCCCACCTTTGAGAGCGTCCTCTCGGGGGAGTCTCCAGCACCCTTCTCACGAGTGGCCTTCTCGAACTTCCTCAAAAGAGTACACTGCTCCGAGAACCTCGAGTTCCTGATATCCTCCGATCGCTACAGAACACTTGATGAAACGGACTTTAGACAAAAGGAGCAGCTGTGGCATTTTATCTACGCCACATTTATCTCCACAGACTCGCCAAAGGAGGTTAACATACCGCACGAACTCAAATACAGACTGAACGAGAGCTTTGACATGGACGAGCTACCGTCCATGGAACTGGTTCTCCAAACGATGCTTTCCATCAAAGACCTCCTAAGGGATGCCTATGTCCAGTTTGTGCAAAGTGTGAAGAAACAGTACCAACGTGAGTCTGTGTTCTCAGATAGAATCAACGAGAACTATTGCTTACTACCTACCCCAACCGAGGAGTCACCACAGAGAAGATTCAGTGAAAACTACTCACCACTGGATCCACCTACAACCTCCTCTTCGAGATGTCCTTCTCCTCTCTCGGGCAACGAACTACCGGGTCCAATCCCACGTTCCGTGATCCCTGAGGAGGACACTGCGATGTACTCGTCGGATGAGTCGTTGAAGAAGGAGTCTGTATCAAGACCAGGCATGAAGTCCTCTTCTGTGAGTGAGGCCTCGGGGCTGAAGAAGTTTGCAGGCAAATTTAGATGGAGACGCCTCTCATCGAACTCCTCCACCACTTCAAACTAATGATTTTGCAACATGGACACGACATTACGATACGGCGTTATTGCTTTTCTTATGGCTGATGAATATAATGTACGAATAGAGTGATTTGAATGTAGAATTGAACGCTAATATCAGCTGTGGTCTTACTTATTCCCATCATGAAAAGAAACCTTGAGTGATTTTCTGACAGCTGAGCTTAACAGAGTTTGCGCCATCGCCGTCCGCTCGATTGTCAGTGCGGGGTATTAGAGTGCAACACACCACGGAAAAACCGCTGAAACGGCCAAAGCAGAGAGGGCTATCTTTGAGATTAGAAAAGCTAGAAGCTGCAAAGTTCGATTGTGGTCTCGTGAGATGAGAGCCTCGCGAGATGAGCCACCTCACTACGCTCCAATCTTGCTGTCACGCTGACAAGAGCCCCCAAAAATCGCACACTTTTCTTTTGTACAAGCAGATGAGGCCTAGAAATGGGTGTCTAAGGCAGACACAAATGCCAATTAAAGTAACACCACAGTCACATGACAAGGCTTCGGGGAAACTCTATACTGTTCGACATGATACGATTTCCTTGTGGCGGCGCGATGAGCTCACAATTCCACTGGGGTATAGACAGATGCAAATTGAAGCAAGTTGAGGCCGATGTAGGCAGCTTGACTTGAGGTACAGCTGTGAGGTGACACATGATCACTCGATACGAAGAGGTTAATGTGCTATCACAATTTGTATGTCGAGGCTTAGCTTTGATAGCCTTGTCCATATGGCCCCGTGGGTGTAATCGAATTTGTCTCTGTTTAGGACCTGCTTGAGCTCTGCGTCCCGCTGGTCATCAAGACATGCAATTTCTAGATTGCTAGCATCATGTGAAGTCCAGACCGCAACACTCTAGAGCTTATTGTCCACGGCGCTAGTGCCGCCTCTCTATAGGATATGCTAACTAACCATCTCTCTGATTCCTCACTACTCATATTGATGTGATTTCTCACCTCACTACAGGGATTAACGCTCGTACTGGAATCTCCCCTTAACCACTCGGCACCACAGCACCACGAGGCAACGGTAGCCAAGACTTTACAACAAATATCTGGACCTTTAAAAAATGCGCAAAATTAGACAGTAATGGGCCACCAACTAACGGTTGATCTCTTACTGATTTAGTATCCTTGATAATCTCCCTAAGGTGGGCGCCACAAGTGGGAGCACCGATTGCGGGTCGGTTACACACCTCGGCTTGAGCCGATATCCAGATGCAAGTCTATGTAGAGAGGTGCATATTTGTCCCAACAGTCGACACCCCTGGGACATGGACAAGGCAAAGGCGACAGGGACAGGACAGGACCCCCTCGCGGATCTTAGGTGTAGTCCCGTGGCGTTTAGCGAGGAATGACGGGAACAGCTCAGCCTTTGAAGACTGGTAGGTCGAAACTGTTTGTCTGCTTATAGATACTATTCGCCCTACAGGGCCTCCTCAACCGTTGAGCGGCAGATGTAGCAAGCATCATGTCCCGGGTGGCTGAGCAATCGCGCGGGGCGCCGCGCTTTTTAGCGCGAACTTAGTTGACTCGGCGGCCCCTTTTGACTCGGAATGCTGGCTCGGGCGTACACGGCTTTTTCAGCTGTCAAAACTGCATCTTTTAACACCGCTTTCGCAGACCCTGACTGTGGCTTTAAGAATTACACAAAAACTAGACAACATAACTTAAACGTAAATAATCATAAGGCATCAAACACATCATTGCGGGAATTGCTTTGTAAGTTGTGAGTCGCTCGCTAGCTTGGCACGCTGCTTTAGCATCTCGAGCTCGCTGTTGTTGCGTTGCTCTCCCTTCTCCACAACAAGATTCCGTAGCAGCCTGTTCTCCATCTCGAGGGTTTTTATCTTCTTTTCAAGAGTTAAAGTGAGCTCTGTGAGCTCACGTACGCTGCGCTCGAGCTGTTGCTCTTTGAGCTTCTTCTTTATTCTGAATCTTGCGGAGGCTGCTGTGTTTCTCTTTCTTTTGTCGAGTTCTGGGTCTCCTGTAGATTCCACCTTCACTTCTGGCAGTCTTGAAAGGGAACCAACACTGTTGTGGCGTGAAGTGTCTGACCCAGAAGCACTGCTACTCTTCCAAAGCAAAGAGTCCAATGCGCTTGAGGAACCACTCTGCGCACTACCATTAAACGTTGTCGCAAGAGATGTCACCGCTGATTGGGTCTTGGAGCTGTTATGCTGGGCTATAAGTGCAGCCAAAGCATCGATTTGCGTTGTTGAAAGACCAGCTGCTATCAACGAGCTTCTTGCGCCAGGTGGCACAGGGACTTTAGGCAGCGAAGATAGTATGTCCGTAGGAGCTCCAGCAGAGTGTTGATCTATGACTTGGCTACCGAGCTGGCCTGTTGAGAAGTTCATAGCCGCGGAGCCATTCATCAAGATCTCAGATGCTGGAATTGATGTTGTGTTGTTGCTGATGTTGTTGTTGATAAACGTGCTGTTGATATCACTGCGCGAGTTGAAGGCGTTCAACGCGTTTGAGTTGAAATTGCCATCACTGTGGCTTCCTAGAGCTGAATCGAAGTGTTTGCTGTCGTCCCGGTCGTCCTGTTTAGGCAACTTTGGCTTCTCCTCATCCGGGAACACAAACGAGTCTCCCACAAAGGCCGCAAGCTCAGCAGTCAAGCGGTCATCGAGGTGTGCTGGGTCATCAATCTCAGGCATGAAGGTATCCACGTAAACGAGCTGCTCTAGCAGAGCCGCTGGCGTGATGTCGTCCTGGTTTGGGCTCTCGTTAGAGCCTCCCGTATGGTTGTCCATGCTGAGCCAGAACCTTGCTCTCTTAATATGCTGTCAAGGCCTAGAAATGACACGATCTGGGGCTCGGCTTGCTAATATACTCTCTCGTCGTCTTCACCTGGTTGGTGTTGTGTAGAGAGATGTGGCTGCTTAACAATCACGACTTTCCATGTGCCTCGCGCGAGAGCACGTGACACAAAAATGAGGCTCGATCGCACTGTGGCGTTGACACACCCAGACATCCAAATGCGCTATATACGTTGAGACACAACCCCTGCGTAATGGAGAAGCATCACTTTGTCACCGTAGAGAGTCAGGGAAGCGATGTGGAATGCCGGCAAGTAGCGCACTATCTGTTGCCGTTTTCGGGTGAAGTCTGAGGCATGGCATCACAGTCAGCTAGAGGCTCTCTCTATAGCGGGAAAGTGAAAGTAGCGCAGTATAGGAGACGGCTCAGAATCGAGCTTGCTGGCATTGAGAGATTTGAATTAGGCCAGCTTGAGCATAACTTGCCTAAGCGTAATCCTTTGTGTAAGAGATGTTGAGGTGTTGGGACAGTGTTGGGCCTTCCCCTCTAGTCCCGGGGCCGCCATCGGAGAGCCCCGGGGCTCCCCGGGAGGCGCACAGCGGGGAAATGAGTGCGATAAAGGCACCGGCAGTATGAGGGAGCTGTATTCAACGAGTGGAAGCAACCAATGAGGCCTAACCGTTAGTAGGCTCGCCAATTGGGCGTCTCCCCTCTATTCCAGCCCTTATCAGCCCCGGGGCTTTTGCGCGATCGGGCTCGATCGGGTAGAAAATGAATCTCATCGCCAGTGCAGGTTTTCTCTAACCACGTTTGACACCATGCTTAGAGTCTCGAGAAGCCTCGGGAAAGCCCCAAGGCTACCACTGTACCGCCATTTCGCATCTAAGCCTAACCTGGAGTCTGGATCGACCGATGCCAGCGCAGCTGAGGATGCCAGTGCCACCATTATGGCTGACAAGCGGGATGCCACTCGTATCAACGAGCACTTTGAGAACAGGGGCCAGATTGCGACGTGGCTCGTTGCTCTGGAGGAGAGAAAGAGACAGCTTGCTCAGGGCAAGGTGATTGACTCCTTCTCGTACAACACTCCACAGAAGCCTGTGATCCAGGACAAGACAAGAGCCGAGTCGTTCTCGTACCTGTCGCTGCCTTTCAAGGAGGACGTGTGGCTCGCGGACTTTTACTCGTCTGCAGCCGGGAGACTGCGTATGGGCCAGCTGTTCCAGGACCTCGATGCCCTTGCTGGCCGTATTGCCTACAGACACGTTTCGCCAGCGAGTCCGATCATCGTCACTGCGAGTGTCGACAGAATCTACATGCTGAAGCGCGTGGATGACATTCTCCACAAGAACTTCCTCATCTCAGGCTCTGTGATCTGGACCGGTCGCTCCTCGATGGAGATTCTCATCAAGGCATCCGCACATGACGGGCCTGTGAAGAAGGACATCAAGGAGGAGGATGTGAAGGACGAGGACGTTTTCCTCACCGCCAACTTCACCTTCGTTGCGAGAAACCCAGAGACCCACAAGTCCTTCCCCGTGAACAGACTGCTGCCAATCACAGAGAAGGAGTGGGTGGAGTTCAGACGTGCCGAGTCCCACAACGCTGCCAAGAAGGTGTTTGCCTCCAAGGAGACCCTCGACAAGAACGCCCCGACGATGGAGGAGTCCCAGATCATCCACAAGATGTTTTTGGAGTCCAAGAAGCTCGAGCAGCTGAGCGAGCCTCCTCGCAACGTGCAATTCATGCGTGATACCGTGGCGAGCTCGACGAGTTTCATGCAACCACAGTACAGAAACAGACACTCCTACATGATCTTTGGTGGCTACCTCATGAGACAGACGTTTGAGCTGGCGTATTGCTCTGCGGCCGCCTTCTCGCACGCCTTCCCCCGTTTCATCTCGCTGGACTCCACCACTTTCAGAGCCCCTGTGCCTGTGGGCTCCGTTCTCTACATGAACGCCTCGGTCGTCTACACTGAGCACATCCACGAGGCGGACCTCAAGGCCAATGCGCCGAAGGAGACGGACGATGCCTTTTTGCACTTTGACTCTGCGCCAGCCAACAAGCTGTCACGTGACAAGGACGACTTCCTCAACACCCCGGGGACGATGATCCAGGTCAAGGTGGACACTTTTGTGAGAGACCTCAATGACACAAAGCAGACCCCCTCCGGCAAGTTCATCTACTCCTTCTACGTGCCACGGGACTCTGGCGAGGAGGGCCAGAAGGGCCCAGGCTACTCTGCGGTGATCCCGGAGACCTACTCGGAGATGATTGAGTTCATTGAGGGCAGAAGAAGAGCCCAGGAGACGGCGCGCTATGCCCAGCAGATCAAGGCGCCGCAATAATTATTTATACAGAGCCTATAGAAGTCCAGCTGGCGTAGCCTACGTAGCTTAACATTACTTGCATTACTCATCACATGGACTCAATCTCCACCGCCTCGCCCTGCTCCTGCTCGTTGCTCACGTCGGCCTGCGACGAGCGCATCTTGTCGTTGAAGTTCATGAGCCTCGCCTTGTCCTTGGTGCCCTTTTGCGAGAGCGACCGCTGCCACTGGACCCCGCCCTTGGTCTCGACCGGGTAGAACTCGTCGCCGGTCGAGGAGGTGTTGATCGACGAGAAGGAGGTGTCCTGAGGGATCCCCTGAGGCCGCGGCGTGTCCTCCTCCTTGAGGATGTCCAGGTTAGTGGCCCGCGAGCCCCGGTACGACCTCGTGTTGTTCACGTAGCCGACAATGTTGCCGTCGCTGTCGAGTCGCTGGATGTTTCCGCTATCGTCTCGTGTCAGTACGGAGGAGGCTGTTGATCCGAGGAAAACGGAGTCTCTGAGCCCGAGATTGGACTTGCGAGGGTCCCGCTCGATGTCGTCGTCCTCAGCAAGCCGTATGCTGAAGAGCTCGTTGGTGGAAACCGTCGCCAGCGAGTTGAGAGACTCCCTGTTGATCTTGGAGTCGATCGTCTGTCTCCAGGACTTCTTCGGCACCGTCTGCGTGTCCTTGGCCACCAGCATGTCGGAGCTCTGCGATTGGAGAGCATCCTGGTACATTGAAGAGCGCGTGTCGTCGTGGTCAAACGACTCCACGTTGGTGGTGGACGAGGTGTTGCTCTGGTGGTCGTAGTAGTCCTTCTCGTCCAGCTTCAGCACGTTGAGAGCTCCGAGTCTCTGTGGCTCGTTCCACGCCTTCTCGTTGAGCTGAGACGACACCGTTGATGGCGACGAGCTGTACATGCCGTTAGGCCCGTTCGCCGGGTTGCCCAGAATAGGCTTGGAGATGTTTGGAGACTCCACGTCCTGCTTTTTGTGGCGTCTCTTGTAGCAGCAGAAGAAGACAATCACGGCCGCTATCACAGCAGCCACTGGCAGTGAGACTCCGAGCCCAATGGCGAGTGCCTTGTTGGAGCTTGGTGTGGCGGTCGAGGCGGCTGCTGTGGCTGTCGCTGTGGCTGACGCTATAGCGGAGGATGTGGCTGTGGCTGAGGATGTGGCTGATGTGGCTGACGATGTGGCTGACGATGTGGCTGAAGATGAGTGGCTCGAGTGGCTTGAGGACGACGACGAGGCATCCACAATCTGGTCAATGCCGTACACCCTGAAGGTCATCTCGTCCTCCTCGGCTCCACTTCTAGCAACGACAGTCACTGACGCCTCGTCAAAGTCGTCAGGAGTCTCACCGTTGATGGTGAGGTTGGAGCTGTGGAAGGCGAGCCAGTCGGAGTCGTCGCCAAACTCCACCGTCACATTGGTGGAGTCAAAGTCAGTAAAGTCTGACGGCAGGAAGTAGTACTGGAAGTAGTTGCCCCTCGTGGCGTTGACGTAGTTGAAAGACCCCACGGCAAAGAGCGACGAGATCGACTCCACATCAAACGAGAGGCTCACCATGTTGCCAAAGTGGTCGTACAAGTCCACTGCAAAGGGCTCGCTTGCCCCATCGGGCACGGTGCCTTGCAAAGTGAAGTTTTGCAACGAGACCCAGTCAGGGGCGTCCCGGAGAACAGCGTTGGAGATGTTGGCCACGTCCACAGCAACGCCGTCCTGGTAGACGCTTTCCAGCGGAAGCTCGTAGCTCAGCGAGTCTCCAGAGGAGCCGTTGACGTTGATTGTGTCCTTGATGGTGGTTGTGAGGTCGTGGGCCCCGACGGTGATGCCAAACGTCACCCAGCTGCCTGCGTAGCCGGGGAAGTCCGAGGCGATAAAGACGAAGGAGTACTCAAACCCAGGAGCAATCTCCGAGTTGACAGCAGGAGCGACACCCGAGAAACGGAGGTTCGCAGAGTCGAAGAAGAGCCAGTTAGGGAGCGGAGCCCTGTTTGCGGATCTGCCGTAGTAGGCTGCGATCTCGCCATCAAAAGTCTTGGAGTCAAACGTGACGTTGAACACTTCTCCTGGAGAAAGCACTAGCGAGTCAACGCCGTTGGTCTGTCCGAACTCTGCGAGCTGGTTCAGCACCGTGAAGTTGGAGGAGGGAACAGGCCCCGTGGAGTTGGACACGACGAGCGAGTAGACCTGCGACAGGTTGCCCGTGGAGTCCTGGCCTGTGAGAGTGAAGGTGGCTCCATCAGAGACGTCGTTGGAGGATGGCGTGCCGCTTAGCACACGGGACGACGGGTCAAACGAGAGCCACGATGGTAGGTTCTCAGCCGAGTACTGGACCGTGTCTGTTGATGACAGGAAGGTCTCGTTGTTGAGCTGGAACGAGTAGCCCTGGTCGACACGGGCCACTGTGGGTAGCTGCTCGTTCAAGGGGAAGGCCTCGTAGGGGATGGCGAGGGCCAGCGGTAGCCCCAGCAGCAAGCGAAGCACCATTAGTTGGAGAGTAGCAGTGGTGGTGAAGATGGAGAGGACCAATATTTTTGCCCTCTAGGCATCAAGCCTTCCGGCTCATCGAAGGAGATACACAAACACGCGTGCAAAGGAGTGCGTGACGCGTCGCATTTTCGCGTCGCGCGCTGGAAGGAGCCATAACTGGTCTAAGGAAATGGCCTGGGAAATCATCCAAACGGTGTTTCAAAGCTGTGTTTGGCTCGTGTGGGTCATCATGATTACTATCTAGAGTTAGGACAGGCGTTGTGCTGGCGCTCAGCGCTGGTGCTCTTATCTTGGCCACATACCGTTTCGATACCGTCTTGGAATTTCGTCTAGCGCCATGCCTTAATTATGCACGGTGTTAGGAAGCCCCAGTTACCACTCCGTTCTGGGAAGGGGCCTTTACTCAAAGCGTCAATGCACCGATGCTGTGATGAGCTTAAGCGGTTCGCCAAAGCGACCGTAGAGAACGCATTAGTTGGAACCGCATTGCCCAGCATAGACGATGAAGATAACGGTACAAGGAAGAGCTCAGGGAGCCAGCACAAGAATACGCTGATGGAGCCAGCACTCTGCCGAGAATGTCTGTGAAAAGCTGGCCTTGAACAGGGTCTCTTATGGCTCCCACACACGGGGCTCTTTAACACGGGGCTCTTTAACATCCTCGCCTATACCTCGGAGCGCTCCCTGGCCCCGAGTACAACTTCCGATGCAATTCTGACCCGATCAGCCACTAATCGGGTCAATTGAACGTAGTGACCCACTGATGGCTACACCTTGAGATGGGTCTGTGGTGGCGCCCTCACGTGACCGCGAAAGTTGCCCTTCGCGGCACAGCCCGGGAGCTTCGTCTATCAGCCACGGAGACGTCGGACTAAACTAAACACCCAATTGCTTAGCGATGGCGCCAAAGCTCGAGGAGTGGGAAATCAAGAAATACTGGGAGATCTTCTCTGGGCTCAAGCCCGAGGCTAACAAGCTCTCCGGCGATAAAGTTTCTGTGGTGCTGCGGAACTCGAAACTCAGCGACGACAAGCTCACACAGATCTGGAACCTCGCAGACATCGATGCCGACGGGAACCTCGACTTTGAAGAGTTCTGCATCTGTATGAGACTGATCTTTGATCTGGTGAACGGTAAAACCGCCGTACTGCCATCACAGCTTCCAGACTGGCTGGTGCCTTCCAGCAAGGCACACCTTATCCAGGCCAACAAGGCACTGTCGGGGCAGGACCAGCCACAACGGTACTCGGATTCGGAGGACGATGATGCTCCTGGTGAGCAATTCAACTGGTACATCTCTCCGGGAGACAAGACAACCTACGAACAGATTTACTCCTCGGCCGCTGACAGATTTGGCCGCATCACATTCGACTCGCTTTCAGGACTGTACTCTACCCTTGGGAACGTACCAGACGCAGATGCTCGTTTTGCCTGGAACCTCGTCAACCCGAGATCCTCGGAGACCATCGACAAGGACCAGACTCTGGTGTTCCTTCACATGCTGAACCAGCGAGAGAGCGGCAAGGCTATGCCTCGCGGTGTACCAGCATCATTGCGTGCCACTTTCAGCAAGGAGACTCCCGACTACTCGCTAGACTCGCACCAGGCCAACATCACGCAGTCCAAGCCTTCCAAGCAGACATTTGCCTCCAATTACCTCGAGAGAATCGGCGGTTCTGGTCTAGCGAAGAACACGAAGGGAACAGACTTCTCTTCGACTCAGGACACAGACTGGGAGGAAGTTAGACTCAAACGTGAGTTGGAGGAGCTGGAGCAAAAGGTGGCTGCTGCCGAGGCCGAAGCTGAGCGCAAGAAGAACGAGAGATCCAACGGCACTGCTAGCAAATCTGCAGTGGTGAGAAGAGAGCTTGAGCAACTGCTGGAGTACAAGCAGAAGCAGCTGGTGAATGACAGCAAGGCCACAAACCTTTCGGAGATCTCCGCAGACATTGACACTGTGGAGGCCCAGGTACAAGTGCTTGAGCAGTACCTCCAGCAGAAGCGGTCCGAGTTTGAACAGCTACAGAGCCAGATTGCACAGGCCAAGGGAGCATAGATGTACGATTAACGGGGCAATGTAGTATGACCAAGATGTGTAGTGACGGGGTCTTTCCGGCTAATAGAGAGATCGATACTGGACAGGCTAGAAGCAGCTCTTAGTAATCCGGGTGTCGATCGGGTAGAAGAGATGACCACACTTCCGGGGCTAAAATGGGGTTAACCCCGGAGCTGATCTCGGTTGCAGGAGTGGCGGCGAGTCATGTCTCAGCCTCAGCGACTCAAGGGTCCACGAGCACGGGTCCAACAGCATCCTAGCGCAAGAGTTGGGATGGGACTACTTTGGCCCTGTGGTACTACCGGTTCCTTCCTTTTCATATTGTGGTTCCGGCCATTTCCTCCTTTCTTCTTCTTGTTCGCTAGCGGAAATGCAGCTCGGTTTTAAGAACGGCAATATGCACTACCCCAGGTTTCCAGACCCCCGGGACTAGGGGATGTCGCAAAAGTCCGGGGCGTTAAAGCCGTGTGCACTTCTAAATCTGTGCAATTCCTGACGCAGTGGGAGCATTGTATGACACCCAGGCCGATGGTCCGAGCCGAGTTTTCATTGGGTGCTGAGTAAAACGGCATAGAAGGGTAATGTAGCCGAGCTGGTGGTTTGCCCGGGCGTGGGGTGGACTGGAAAAGTATTTAAGGACTGGAATTCTCTGTGTTGGAACCCAACAATGTCCACTTCTATTGCAGTCACATGCCCTGATGGGCTCAAGTACACCCAGCCCACCGGTCTCTTCATCAACAACGAGCTCGTTGCCTCCGTTTCGGGGAAGACCTTCGCCGTGATCAACCCCTCCACCGAAGAGAAGATTGCCGACGTCTACGAAGCCGAGCAGGCTGATGTGGAGATTGCTACACAGGCTGCTTACAAGGCGTTCCAGAGCTGGTCTGTGGTGGAGCCAAAGGTGAGAGCCAGAGCTCTTCTCAAACTTGCAGACTTGCTGGAGGAGGAGGCCGAGACCCTCGCACACATTGAGTCCCTTGACAACGGTAAGGCCTTGCACTGCTCCCGCTACGACGTGGGGATAGTCATTGAGTACGTGAGATCGTGTGCTGGCTACTCCGACAAGGTTGACGGCAGAACCATCAACACCGGCGAGGGATACTTCAACTACACCAGAAGAGAGCCTCTGGGAGTTTGTGGCCAGATCATTCCTTGGAACTTCCCACTGCTGATGTGGTCGTGGAAGATTGGGCCTGCGCTCGCCACGGGTAACACCGTTGTGTTGAAGCCAGCTTCTGCCACTCCACTATCGGCCCTGTATGCCTCTACGCTGGCTGTCAAGGCTGGAATTCCACCAGGTGTCATCAACATCGTTCCAGGCTCAGGCAGAAAGTGCGGTGACGCCATTCTGAGACACCCTCTCATCAAGAAGATCGCCTTCACGGGATCCACTGGCGTGGGCAAGGGCGTGATGATTGCCGCTGCTGAGTCCAACCTCAAGAAGGTGACGCTCGAGCTTGGAGGCAAATCGCCTAACATTGTCTTTGACGACTGTGACCTCGACACCACTGTCAAGAACCTCATCACGGGCATCTTCTTCAATGGCGGTGAAGTGTGCTGTGCTGGCTCGCGTATTTATGTCCAGGACGGCATTTACGACGAGCTGCTCAAGAAGCTCAAGGAGGAGGTCGAGAAGCTCAAGGTGGGCGACCCATTCACTGAGGGAATCTACCAGGGCGCACAGACCACGCCAGACCAATTCGAGACGGTGCTTGACTACATCAAGAAGGGCAAGGCAGAGGGAGCCACTCTGCTCACTGGCGGTGAGCGTATCGGCACGAAGGGATACTTTGTACAGCCGACTGTGTTTGTCGACTGCAAGCAGGACTTTACGATTGTCAAGGAGGAGATCTTTGGCCCAGTCGCCGCTGTGTCCAAGTTCTCCACGATCGACGAGCTCATCAAGAAGGCCAACGACTCTGAGTACGGGCTCGGTGCCGGAATCCACACCAGGGACGCCAACAGGGCTCTGGACGTGTCACAGAGACTCGAGGCCGGCATCATCTGGGTCAACACCTACAACGACTTCCACCAGAATGTGCCATTTGGCGGGTACAAGGAGTCTGGTATCGGGCGTGAGATGGGCGCAGAGGCCCTCGACAACTACACCCAAGTAAAGGCTGTGAGAATGAAGCTGGAGCGGTACGTGAGATAGGTCAATACATTTATGGAAATGATCAATTGGTAGAGTAGAGCTAAGCGGTAGGTTGATGCCACAGAGTCACATGCCGTTGCTGGGGCAACTGCACCCCCACGCTGGCGAATCAGCGCGCAGCGTTTTTTGTTGGCTCTGGGCGGGGGCGGGCGGAGCCCCAGAGGCGCCCCATTGGCTCGGTAAAAGCCCCAGAGAATGCTTCTATTGGTTCCACTGCTCCATACGGAGCCTATGAGGCCATTTTGAGCCTTAGCCGCCCGCTGGGTGCCTTAGCCGCCGCTCACGTGCAAAAACGGCATTTGTTGGCCCGCGAACGCCGGAGTCGAGCTGTCAGTGACCGCGTGGGCTAGAGGGCATCATATAAAGTGTGTTTTCGCCATTGCACTTACAGAACAGCAACACAGCAACAAGTACGTATAGCGCAATTGCGGGACAATGCGGCAGCGGAGGGTCCCGATCTGAGGAACAGCACTAACAGCAGTGGCTCCAGCTTTCTTCTCCGACATCTCCAAGAACCAGAACGGTCTTCTCAACAGAGACTTCTACCACGCCTCGCCAGCGGCCCTTGAGGTGTCCACCAAGGCTCCAAACGGCGTCACCTTCTCCACCAAGGGTAAGACCTCGCCAAAGAACGGTGCCATCTCCGGTAACGTTGAGGCCAAGTTCTCCGACAAGGCCACCGGCCTGACCCTCACCCAGGGCTGGAACACCGCCAACGCTCTCGACACCAAGATTGAGCTTGCCGAGGCTTTGACCCCGGGCCTCAAGGCTGAGCTGCTCACCTCGCTTGTTCCAAACGCCTCCAAGGGTGCCAAGCTCAACCTCATCTTCAACCACCCATCCGTCACTGCCCGTGCCTTCTTTGACCTGCTCAAGGGCCCATCCTTTGTCGGTGACGCTACCGTTGGCCACGACTCCTTCACCGCCGGTGCTGAGGTTGGCTACGACATTGCCTCTGGTAAGGTGACCCGTTACTCCACCGCCCTCGGCTACGCCCAGCCACTCTACAACGTGTCTGTCACCGCCACCTCCAACCTCTCTGTCTTCTCTGCCGCCTACTACCACAAGGTTTCTCCAGTGACTGAGGTTGGTGCCAAGGCCACCTGGGACTCCAAGGCTGACGCCGCTGCCGGTAAGGCTGTCGGCATCGAGACCGCCGTCAAGCACGTGCTCGACGAGACCGCTTTCGTCAAGGCCAAGGTTGCTGACTCTGGTCTCACCGCCATCTCCTACAACCAGGTTCTTAGACCAGGTGTCAAGCTCGGCCTCGGTGCTTCCTTCGACGCCCTCAAGCTCTCTGAGCCAGTGCACCAGCTCGGCTGGTCGCTCACCTTCACCGCCTAAGAATATTCAAACGGTAGATACATATTTGGTGTAAGATTGTAGAACCATGGGCTTCGTGACATGCTTAATTTGTAGGTAAAAGATGGGTATTAATGCGTGAGCATGCGATGAGGTGTGCGGGTGTTGAACTGTTTTCTTTTACCTGATCAACATCGCACTCTACACAACACCGCCATGAGCGAGATAAAGGACGAATTCCCGACGGAGTCCAGTGACGTACGTTCTACATCCACTCTTTACTAACAATAAGGACTTTGGCTTCAAGTCGTTAGGGCAGCCGCTCGCTCTTGTGGATGACTATAAGGAGAAGTTGCCCTACAAACAGATCAGCAACTTCGCCTATGCCCCTCACGCTGGGCTGGTCGCCGCAGCTGGCGCTAGCGGTCTCGTTCTCACCAAGTTCGATGCGCTTAAGCAGGCAATCGCAGACGAGGCCTCATTGGAGAAGCACACAGTACCACTGGCTGACATCAGCGCGGTGGCCTTCACGAAGGATGAGAAACAACTTCTCCTAGCTGTCGGTAACTCCATCTTGCACACATCCATTGATTCTTACACATCCCTCAGCGCCTCGAGCTTCACGGCCATTGCCATCGCTGCTGAAGTGGAGAAGATAGTACCTTGTCCGGCGAATGGGTCCCTTGTTGTGGCGCTGGATTCAAGTGACAATTTACACCTTGTAACACTTTCTGGATCAGTGTCTACGATTGCGAGTGGTGTCACCGACTTCTCTTGGTCTCCGAAGGGCAAACAGATTGCTGTGGGTAAGAAGGATGGCTCGATCAAGCAGATCACCATGGATGGCACGGAGAAGCTGAGTATCACCGCTCCAAGCGATCTCAGCGAAGATGAGCTCATACCTTTAAACATCTCATGGGTCTCTCCATTCGTCTTTTTTGTCGTTTATGGGAAGGAACTACAGTTTGATGCGGACGAGGATCCAGATTACGACTTCAAGTTTTTTGTGGTACAACACGACAAGGCCTCAAACACCAACTCTTTCCAGGAGAGTTTCGATGCCGTTCCTGCATTCGGATCAGTATGGAGAAAGCAGGCTGTCTATTCTTGCTCTTTCCATGGCCTCTCCGACACCCTTCCTTTGCTGACGTTTTTTGCCTCGTCCACATCTACAGAGGTGTCATCGCTCACGCCCAAGGAGTTTATCCAGTCTGCTGACGATGCTACAAGAGCTGCACTACCCATTGATGACGATACGGGTAACGATGTGAATGCCATTGGAATCATATCAGATGTACATACCAAGGAAAAGGTTGTGGAGCCTTGTGCAGGGATCTCAGAAGCGGAGTGGCTACCAACCGTCTGGGTGCTAGGTGCCGACGGAAAAGTCCAGGGGTGGTACGCGTACCATGTACATGACCTCAAGAATGGCTCTTTCAAACAAGACGGCCCATTAGCTTTCGAGAATGAGCTTTACGCTGCCTCCAATGCTGCTAACCAACAATCTTCTGAGGCCAAGAACATTCCGTCGCCTTCCACGGACAAGAGCTCTCTCTTCAGCTCCAACACGACATCATCCTTCGCATCTTCTGAGAAGCCTTCACTGTTTACAAAGAAAGATGACCAGCCAGCATTTGGATCGTCAGCGACTGGCTCCACCAATGCCTTCAGTTTTGGGAGTAGCACAACGAACTCTTCAACAGCATTTGGATCTACAGGATTCGGAACCAGTGACAAACCAGCATTCGGATCTACTGGATTCGGTACAAATGATAAGCCAGCCTTTGGTTCCACAGGCTTTGGAACAAGTGACAAGCCAGCATTTGGGTCATCTGGATTTGGATCAACTGGCAAGCCAGCATTTGGGTCCACTACTTTCGGGTCGACCGACAAACCCGCATTCGGATCCACCGGATTTGGATCAACATCTGATAAGCCTGCCTTCGGTTCAGCTGGATTCGGCTCCAGTGCAGATAAACCAGCATTTGGCTCAGCTGGATTTGGATCAACATCTGATAAACCGGCATTCGGCTCCACTGGATTTGGCTCAACAAAACCGGCGTTTGGTTCTTCCACTTTCGGTAGCTCCAACGGCACATCAACGTTCGGGTCTTCCGGGTTTGGACAAGCATCTAGCAACAATGCACTCGGGACTGTGGCTCCTGCGTTTGGATCCTCCGGCTTTGGGTCATCTGGCTCCACAAACAGCACGCCGTTTGCATCACTAGGTGAGAAGAAGGCTGACTCTCCATTCGCATCGTTTGGTGATAAAAAGGCTGATTCTCCATTTGCATCCTTCGGTGATAAGAAGGCGGATTCTCCTTTTGCATCTCTTGGTGAGAAAAAAACCGGCTCTCCGTTCTCGTCCGTTGGTGAAGAGAAGGCCGAGTCACCATTCGCATCACTGGGTGAAAAGGCAACTGCCACTTCCTCTTCGGAAGTCAAAAGCGAATCTCCGTTTGCCTCCATCGGCGCAAAGAAGGACTCGCCATTTGCTTCGCTATCCGCAAATCAAACGAAATCCGAATCGCCATTCGCCTCCTTTGCCAAACCAGCGGATGATTCTAACTCGTTCTCCGCTGAAAAGAACACATCACCATTTGCTTCGTTTGGGAAAACCACAGATGACTCTAAAAACGTGTTTGCGACTGGCAATAAGGAGTCGCCATTCGCTTCCTTCGGCAAGAGCTCTGAATCGAAACCAGCAACAGACTCCAGCTCTTTGAGCTTTGGGAACTTCCTTGGAGGCTCCGAGGCGAAGTCTGAGCAGGTGGTTGAATCTGGCGATGAGTTTGACTCTGAAGAGCAAGATGACGCAAACTCTAGCGACGAGTCCAATTCTGAGGATCAGGGAGACTTGAACTCCAGCGATGATGAATCGGCTGCTGAATCGTCCACAGAGAAGAGTCCTATACAGGCACAACCTCCAGCTGCGCAGGGCCCAACCTCATTCGGTAACCTTGGTTCAACAGGCTCTGGGTTTGGCTCTAGTGCATTTTCAGGTACTTTCAAGTTTGGCGAGAAACCGGCGTCGGCACAAAGCGACAAGCCTGCAGAATCCATTAGCTTTGGCTCTTCTGGGTTCGCAGCATTTGCCAACAAAAAAGTGGACTTTGGCGGTAAGGACATATTCGGTTCCTCCCCAGATTCCACGGACAATACAGTTGAAAAGTCCGAAGCCCTGCAAGACCGCGGTGAAGCATCAAATGAGGTGGAAGAGGATGAATCCGAGCAGGAGGTGGAAGAGGAAGCTGAAGAGGAAGCTGAAGAGGAAGCTGAAGAGGGTGATGACGCTGATGACGCCAGCACCCCACTCAAGAGCTCTGACGAAAGCGCTGTTGACGTGGCTGACACTCAGGAGCTCGATGAGTCCACGGAGATTGCCGAGGGCGAAGAGTTTGAAGAATTCTCTGACTACGAAGACGAGGTTGAAGATGAGCTCGCTGGTGTTAGCCTCGACGAGCCCGCGGAGGACCCAGAAGTGTCTGATGAGCTCAAGCGCACTCTTAGTAACGTCAATCTCAACTCAGACAGAGAATCTGCTGAGTCCATCAAAAGCTCGAAAGAGGAGTCTCTTTACCTGGAAGCCCAAAAGCTGAATCCTGATGGGTCGATCAAGGAGGAACGTGTCCGGGACCAGGCGACAGCTGTGGATGCTGCTCCTGTTGCTGGAGTGTCTGTGGATGCTACAGTACAGACTGCACACATTGGAACTCAAAGCGAGGTGGCTCCTGGTGTCTCTGTTGGCTTGCAAGCATTTGATAAAGATGAGGTGTACCTGGGTGCGATGAACCTCCCAAAACTTGTCCCGCCATATGCTCAGCTTGGTGAGGTGAAGTACCCGGCTCTCAGCAGCGACGAGATTATGAGAGATCTCGAGACCATGGTGTACGACACGGATGCAGAGCTCGCCGTTGTTGAGGAGAATGTCGTGAGACTCGGAGACTTCATTGCAGACCACATGGCACTCCCAGTTAAGCACACAGAGCTCTCGCTGGGTCACAGTGAGCAGTGGCGTCTAGGTGAGGTTAAGGCCCTTTACGGCATCATCAGCTCCAAGGCGCAATTGGCTTCCGCTACCCGTCAGAGTGTGGAGAGCCAGCTTGAAAAATCCACGGGCCTCCGTTCCTCTATCTCAACGCTCTTCAAGCGGTCCTCAGTCATTGCACAGACGGTGGTTGCTCTCCAGTCGAGTGCCGACTCGTACGTCCTCTCTCAGAGGGACCTGCCAGTGGAGACGCAAATGCTCCAGTCCAAGGTGAGATCCTCGTCTGAAAAGGTAAAGGTTGCACTCCGTGAGGCCGAGCAAAGACTGCTGGCTCTCAAGACAGCAGCCAGTGTCTATTACGATGCGCCGCCATCTGCTGAGGCCTTACAGGGCATCGTTGCCCACGTGAACAGCGTGACGAGGGAGTACTCGCTGGAGACGAAGCGGCTGGCTGGAGAGATGGCCAAATTCAACGAGGGCCAGCAGAGGATCCTCGAGAGCCTGGGAAGCTCTGAGGCAGACCTCGCAAGCAGGGGCAGTGCCCTTGTGAAGGTTGAGGAGACCCGCACGAGATGGCTCACACAGCGCAGTGTGGCGGAGGGGTACGCTGTCCTCCCCGTGGTGGATGTTACGTCTAGTTTCTAATTTGATGAACGGAATTTTAAAGTTTTTTGTGTAACTTTTTGGAAATTTTCTAAATGACTCTATTGCAATTCTAATTAAAGCGGCTACAGCTCAGCCACCGCCTCTCTGAAACGCTCCAGAAGCACAGCATTCTCCTCTGTAGTGCCGATGGTAATTCTCAAGGCACCAGCACACCCTGGCTCGTTACCACGGAATCTCACCACGACTCCCTTGGAGGTGGCGAGGTTCTCGTAGATCTTTTTGGCGTCTGTGCTGGAAGGCTCACCGGAGGCATCCACTATACGCATCAGGATGAAGTTGGCATCCTCGCCGCCGATGAGGCCGGAGACCCTGTCGATCTTGAGAAGCTCCGTGATGAGCTTAGCCCTCTCATCCACAAGCACGCCGACCCTCTCGCGCATCAGCTTGACACCTTCTGGCGAGCAGGCACGTTCTGCAATCTGCGAAGTCATCGTGGAGATGTTGTATGGGGCCTTGAGGGCGTTGAGGATGCCAGCGAGCCTCGTGTTGGCATAGGTGATTCCCAGTCTGATGGCGGCGAGGCCAAACGACTTCGATAGCGTCTGCATCACCACGAGGTTCGGGTAGGTGTTGACGAGCGTGGCGAGCGACGAGCCGATAGGCGAGAAGTCGATGTAGGCCTCGTCAGCCACGACAACGCCGTTGAAGGTTGGGTTCTCGAGAACGGCCTTGATGAGCTCAAAGTCGATCTTGGTGCCCGTCGGGTTGCCCGGAGTGGTGATGTAGACGATGTTGATGGAGCTGTCGGCGTTGAGCTGCTCGTTGATCTTGTCAGGCTGGATCTGGAAGGTGGAAAAGTCCAGTGGCACAGACACAATGCCGACATCGTTCACAGTCGCACAGATCGGGTACATCCCGTAGGTGGGAGGACAGATCAGCAGCTTGTCCTGGCCAGGACGGCACACCGTTCTGATGAGGGCGTCGATGCTCTCGTCGGACCCGACACCGAGACAGATGTTGTCCGGGGTGATAAGCTGGGAGGGCTCGATGTCGAACTTGTTCTCGCCGTTGCGGAAGTCGCACAGAAGCTGCTTGAGCTTCAGCTGGTGAGGGTCCGGGTACCTGTGGAGCTCCTGGAGCTGCTCCTCTGGGTCGAGGTCTGCCACAGAGGGGCCGTAGGCGTTCTCGTTGGCATCGAGAAGGATTCCCTCTTTGAAGTCGCTGGTGTTAGACGCATTGGCAAGGTGACTCACTCTCTGGCACACCGGTACGGCTCCAGGCTGAGGATCTTTGGTCTCACGAGGGTGTCGAGATTGAAGGCAGACATGGCGGTTGGAGAGACGTAGCGTCCCGATTGTGACTCTTTGGATGTCGGCGGCGTGCCCCGACCGCGCGTGCCCCGACCGCGTGTGCGCGAACCGATGCTCTGGCTCAAATTTTATGGCTAAGACAACAACAACAACTCCACCAAGGCTCACGACGGGCTCCACTCTCCTCACCATGAGCTCTGAAGTGCCCAGCGATAACAAGCACGGCCTTGATAGTGCGGACGAGCCGCCAGCAAAGCAGCCGCGCCTCGAGGACGCCGACACCGTCATGCACAATGGCATCCCCGTACCGAGAGACTCCGCACTGCTCTCCACGGTGGAGATCCCTCAGCGGACAGAGCTCTCCCCCGCTGTTATCCTGAGGGCCAACCTCGCCACTCTGCCGCTGACCCTTCAGGCTAACGATGCGCTTCCTGTGAGGGTGCAGTTCGCCATCAACACGATCCCTCTGCTTGACAATGTCTCAACGCAGCTGCTGAGGCTGATTGGAGTAGCGCCCTACGAGGAGACTCTCGCGATGATCACCAACGAGGAGATGACCCCAGAGACAATCATCTTCATCGAGCTTGTGAGCCTCTTTGACCAGGTGAAGAAGATTTACACAGAGGAGGACCCCTTCCTGGACCTCAAACACATTGTCGAGGACCCGCAGGTGTTCAGCGAGGAGGGCCGCCGGAATCTCAAGCAGGTGGAGGACACCGTACAGAGTGCCCTGCGGAAGGCCAACCTCACCACGTTTCTGCTCTCGACATTGGGCACGATCGACGTCGGGTTCTTCTTCCTCAACGAGTTCTTCCTCGACGTCTTCTGCCCCTCTACACTCAACACGTGGTTCAGGGACGACCTCTCCGGTTCACAGACCAACTTTGTAGCTGGCCGACTGCTCAAGGCACAGGCTGGGTTGTTTTTGGAGTTGAAAACACAGGCGTACATCTCAGCGATTGAGGCTGGTAACAGAACCAAGGAGGAGATCCTGGATGACGTTTTCCCCAAGAATCTCGAGGAGATCTTCCTGACTCGGAGACAATCATCAACGCTGACACCGGCAGAGCAGGACTTCATTCTCCGATGCCAGTCCCGCCGTGAGACTCTGATGTCGACTCCAAACACAGAGGACCTTGCCGAGAACTACGACTGGCTTATCTTCCTCAAGGACCTCTTCAACTACGTATCCAAGAACATTGGATCGCTGCTGTGGGGTCGCCGCAGTCTCAACAGCTTCCTCACAAAGCTCACAGACACTGCCGACGACACAGAGTCGCTGTCGCAGCTAAGCAAGGAGGAGATCCAAAGGCGGCTTGCACAGAAGAAGGAGGAAGAGGAGAACCGCCAGAAGCAGGACGAGCTCAAGTTGAAGCAGCCGAAAGTGAGGGCCACGCCTCAGGCCAGTAGTGGGCCGCCGCGGCTTCGCAACATCATGAGACGGCCATGGCTGCCTGAAGAGGAGGAGGCGTTGAAGGAGGCACTCAAGGAGTACGGTCCTCACTGGGCCAAGATCCTCGAATACTACGGGCCCGGTGGTAAGATCAACGAGGCGCTCAAGAGCAGGACTCAGGTCCAGCTCAAGGACAAGGCGCGGAACTGGAAGATGTCGTATCTCAAGAACGGCCAGGTGGTGCCGGACTACCTACAGAACGTGACGGGAGAGCTGGAGAGGGACGAGAGAGTGGCGAGTGCCAGGCGGAGACAGAGACAGACCAAGAAGCCAGTAGCTAGCGAGCCAGTAGCTAGCGAGCCGGAAACGAAGCAGCCCTCCGAGCCGGCGGCTGCTCCGGTGGCTGCGGAGTCTGCTTAATGACACTTTACGAGTAACCCCGTTGTAGATGACGCGTCGTGCTCTGTGATGATCTCATCACGCAAGTAGAGTGATGTAGTGTCCACCTCTCCGCTTCCCCGCAAGCGTCTTGCAAGGGTTATACGATGCACGAGAAGCTATCTTTGCTGCCGTTGGGCATAGTGTGGTATGGCGGTAAACGGTGGGCTTGTAGGGTCTGGCGATTCTAGTCCAGGATCCACGTTCCAGGTTCCAGGTTCCTGAGACCCTGGTCTCGGAGCATTGCGCGGTAAATCCTAGCGCCAATAATATTTGCACATATCGCCACATGCGAAGCTTTAGTCTCTAGGCAGGGAAGCTTCCACTCTCTGGGAAAAGAAGACCACTGTAATGCCAATTGGCTTTCAGGCCATGGCGGCGATGGCGCCAGCGTGGCCTATCTGTGATCGGCGCCACATAATAAGTGATACGCCCGATTGCCAGAAAGTGCAGATTTAGCAACTGCTGAAAAGGGAAATGCACTTTCCGCGTGAGGAAACGCAATGACTCTGAAGCTGCGACTCTGGTAATATGGCCCAAAGCCGTACGTGCCCAAATGGGCGAGTCCATGTTAGTGCCGAGACGGTTTACGGGGTACTTGGTGGCAACTTCCGAGACCCACACTCCACTCCCCCCACGCTGGGTTGCTACTGAAGGAGCTGTAGCTGCCTCGATCACGTCTCAGCTCTAGCGTAGAGATGGTTGCCAAGAACCCGATCGTTCCCCACCAGATATTATCTGGTCTCACTAGGCCCCGGGACTAGTCCTTTATGCCCGCTCTGCGCCGATGCAGGGGCGCGAGATCTGGGAGCCAGTGCCTCACGGATCTCGAATATATCAAGTGTAGAAGGCCCAGACCGCCAGCCTGTCTGAGACAGCGTCTGTGCCCACGTTGGCCAGCCAATTTGGCCCTCGTGGAACGTGGATCCGCCACCCTCCACCCCTCCGCTTCCCCAGACCCAGGCGCGAGTCCCGTCGCGTTTCAGATTGCTCGCGGGACTAGACTCATTCTAAAAATAAGAGGACTCAGACCCGGTTCAGGGCGGCAAGGTCTCCAGCGGGACTAGCTCAGCGTATTACCACAAACACCACTTGGCCATTGCCAAATTTTGCCAGCACAGTGCTAAACACTCCTCCAACCCACCAAAACAACACCCAGCGCGTGTTGAAGACCGCAACAGCACCCAGTCCAGTGGCACCCGCACGCCGCCGATCAGCGTTCGTGAGATTTTCAGAAGGCCACGACAACCTTGTACTATAGATCTGGCATCAACACCTCAAACCACAACGAGCCCACCCACGGGCTTAAAAGCACCGCCATGCATCCGCACAAGTATCCAACCTACAAGCAGTACCCGTACCCGGAGTCTGCAGTACCGCAGACGCCGTTCGACATGGCCTATGGCTCGTCGCTGCTGCCTAGGCAACTGCTCGTGTCGTCGCCCTTCATTCAGATGGGGTCGCCGCTACCGTCTCCAGGCCATCCACACTACCAGTACCAGCGAGGACCGCACTACCTCGTGGCGCCGCCAGCGCCCAAGCTCAGCATGCCGCCCGAGAGCCGCAAAAGAGGCTTCAAGAAGAAGTACGACGAGATGGAGACTCCGCTCAAGGGCAAGTTCAAGTCGGTCTCCTCCTCCACGTCGAGCCTCGACGACAGCACCTTCGACCGCAACGTGTCCTCGGGGATGTCCGAGGAACCTCTTTACATGAGCTCGTCGTCCGGCTCGCTACCGCAGATGTCCTCCACATTCCAGATGTCCAAACTGCCCACACGGTGCATTCTGCTCATGGGGGTGGATCCAGAACTCACACTGACACGCTTCCTGGACTTTATCACGTTCGGTCCACAGGAGAGCGCAAGGCTGGTGGAGAACTACCCAGAGCAGGGACTCAACTCGCTATGTGTGACGTTCCTCAAGATGAACACGTGCCTCAACTTCTACAACAACCTGCTCACGTACCTGGCGCGTTTCAAGAAGCTCATCAACTCGCCCGCCCTGCAAATCAGCTTCGTACACTGCAAGAAGCTACTACCCTTCATCTCGTACGCCGTCAACAACGATGGCGCCACGAGAAACGTCTACGTGGGCAATTTGCATGCGCTCAACAAGCTTGTGACCCACGACTTTTTGGCACAGGAGTTTAGCAAGTTTGGGCTGATTGATAAGATCGACCTTATCCAGCGGCCCGGCGATGAGGAGGGAAAGGAGATCTTTGCCTTTGTACATTTCACGAGCATCGCCTCCGCCATCAAGGCTGTCGAGCAGCTCTCCCTCAACACTTTCTGGCAGCCCTGCAAGATCTTTTACGGCACGGACCGGTGCTCGATGCAGCACGACTCGCTAGCCAAGTCGCTGACGGATGAGGTCTCGGAGGAGGAGTTGGAGGAGCTCCGTGAGGACTACTTTGAGGAGCTCCCCGTGGTGCCGATGTCGGTACCGCCTATGCCAGTCCAGCCGTTGCAAGTGGCCCCGGGGAACCGCACAGTGTGCCTCTTTAACCTGGATGAGAAGACAAGGGTCGAGGATATCTGTAACGTTGTCCGTGGAGGCATCTTGCAGAGCATCCGCCACATTGCGGACAAGAAGGTGTGCTTCCTGGTGTTTGTGGATGCCACAGCAGCAGCGCAGTTCCTCGCCAATGCCAGCATCAACCCCTTTGTGCTACATGGTCGCCGAGTCAAGGTTGGCTGGGGGAAGCACTCTGGGCCTGTTCCCAACAGCGTGGCCCTTGCAGTCACAGTCGGGGCGTCCCGTAACGTCTACATCGGCATCAAGGAGGAGGACCTGGAGGACCCCAAGGCCCAGCTGCCCAGCGAGGAGACTCTGAGAGAGGACTTTGCGCGGTTCGGAGAGCTCGAGCAAGTGAATTTCTTCAAGCAGAACCGGTGTGTCTTCCTCAACTTCCACAGCATCGCCGTGGCAATGAAGGTGGTGGAGGAGGCCTCGACGCCAGAGTTTCACGCTCAGTTCAACGACCGCTACTCCACTTTCAAGATCTCCTTCGGCAAGGACCGGTGTGGTAACCCACCCAAGGTGAAGCGCCGCAAAAACCGCAAAAAGCGGGCGAACAGGGAGTTTGACAAGGAGGACAAGGTGGAGTTTGACGATGTGCCAGCCGAGCTCTTTGCCAGCATGGGCATCACCGCGGAGGAGGACAAGGAGGACAAGGAGTATGCGATTCCGGACTACCTCTCGATCTCGTCGTCCGACACGAGCGAGGGCGAGATGTTCAAGCCTCGCAACGTGTCGGACCCTGTGAGGGAGAAGCCCTTCACACAGAGACACAAGAAGAGCCAGTCCTTCACGCCGTCGATGGGGTCACGTGCCTCATCGCACGCCTCTCTCAGCTCGCTGTACATGCGGGAGCACGAGCCCCTCTTCTACAAGGCTGTGCCCTTTGGCCCGCCAGTGCCGAGACCGGGCTTCAACACTCCCTACAAGCAGCAGAACTTCACCAACGGGTCCCAGGTGATGGCGCAGTACCTCGCACAGAGCCAGCACGCCAACATGGTGTACGCTGCGGACGTGTTGAGCACGGCGGACGGCGACTACTTTGAGGACGAGTACGGCAATGCCTACCGGCGCACACAGCGCAGAAGACGCTAGCATTAATGAAGTGACGCAAAAGTGTAGATGCGTAGTTGCTTTTTATTTTTTACCGCCCAATTTTTTTTTTTCCCCAATTTTTTTTATTAATATTTTATTTCGCGAAGAGGGAAAGTCTAAAACATCATCACAACATGGCCAAGACGCTCGCACAGGGCCGTAAGCCCGGGTCCGGGAGAAAGCCGGGCAAGGCCAAGACGCTGGCTGAAGGGCGGAAGCCCGGCTCTGGCCGCAAGAAGGGCTCCGTGTCCAAGACGCTGGGCGCCGGGAGAAAGCCCGGGTCGGGCCGCAAGAAGGCACTAGAGTCCAACCCGGAGCTGCCAGTCCAGTACTCGAGCATAGCATCCAAGGACTCTCTCGCCAGCACGAGCGAGCCGGCGTTTGCCCGGCCAGTGCAGTACCCACCGGTGCCGGCCTCATACCTCCCGGCAACGCTCGGGCCTTCACTGGGTGCATCGCTAGCTCCTTCAATGGCCCCTTCAATGGCTCCCTCAATGGCTCCCTCACTGGCTGCAGCACTGGCGCCGGCTCAGCAACCCATACGGACCGCCGTGATGGGCACGATCCCCTTGTCGTACGACCACCCCTCCGACCCGGAGGTGCACATCCGGTACAGCGATCTCCAGAAGCTGCTGATCCAGGCGGGCAGCACCCAGCGGATTGTGCTGTCGCTGGAGAGCCACAACAAGGCGGATGGCGTATAGCACCTGGTGCTAGTTTATGGGTAATGAAGTGTCGCTGCCGGCCCGCTGGCAGTGGCTATACGAATTGAAGACGTAGCCGCGGCGTTATCGGCGCGCGCCGGTACCCCCGAGCCGGTGTCACCATCGCCGCCAGCTCCCGTGCCCTAAGTCCGCCAGCTCAGAGCTACCTCCGCCGGTGCCTGGCCTTACCGCTGTGCCCCATTAGCCGCTCCGCTAATTTGCGCATGGTCCCCTACCGTCTCCTATTTTTCACGCCGTTACTCACGGGATGTGTCACCGATTTGCAGCGCATGCGCACGGGGAGTCATGGTATCCCACCATTCTGGGCCTCGGCTGGGCCTGTAGACTGTACCTCTAGGCTGGCGATGCCCCCGTAGCGGCGGGAGCCGAGTCCCGCTCGGAGTCACCCCGCCAGCATCCAGCCCGATCTGGCGCGATTAGGCGGAATCATCCATATATATAGCCTGGTATAGCCCCACCGGTCAGCACCATGGAGTCGCTATCGCACATCCCCCGCTTCAACTCCGGCGCCAGGCAGCTCGAGCTCGACAGGGCCAGGCAGCCGTCCAAGGCCACGCTGCGGTGTGTGCGGGCCGAGATCAGGCTCTCGGGCCCGGACAAGGCGTACCGCCCCGGCGACACGATCCAGGGAGAGTTTGTGCTCTTCAAGACCAGGCAGGACAAGACCATCAAGGACATCTACTTCAACGACCTGGAGATCCGGTTCGAGAACCGCTTCGCCACTGCTCTCGGGCTCGAGGCCAGCTTCTTCTCGATGGACAACAGCCCGGCCCCGAGCTCGCTACCGCAGTTTGCGATCCGCCCCAACGAGTACCCCTTCGAGTCGTGTGCCTTCCCCTTCTCCTTCACCGTGCCGGAGTTCCATCTCGACGACACCTGTGTCGGGGAGCACAGCATGCACCGGCACATGGCGCCGTCTTTTGGCTGTCCCGAGCTGTGTGGCCACGTCTTCAACGCCACAGAGGTGGCTGGTCTCAAGCCCACAGCCACCAGTGCGATGGCCACTTTGAAAGGGCTCCAGTTTGGCCGTGTGTGCAATTTCTACGCCATCACGTGCCGCGTTAAGCAGAACATCCGCAACCTCGACAAGCCCTACGTGGTGTTTGTGCGGTCCAAGGAGATTCTTATCGAGAGTGCCATTGAGCCCGTACCGACCAACGTGCTCCAGAGCCCGGCGGACGTCGGCGCCTACTACGGCGTGGCCGACGTCAATGTGGCGAGCGAGCTTTGTGTCACAAAGTCCATCATGCTGAAAAGCGCCAAAGGAGACTCGGCGGGCGCAGTCACAGTGACGTCGCTGCTGCCTCCGCCACTGGTGGCTGGCACGCCCTCGTCCTTCCCGCTGGAGCTCAGAATCACCACTCCACAGTCGCTGCCGACAGTGACGGCGACGATGGAGCTGTGCCAGTACAGCGTACAGTCCAAGGGGTGTGTGCCGCCGATGGCGTCGCTCAGCGAGATGCCCGCACTGGCGAGGCTGCTGAAGATCAACGGCCAGACCACCATTGTGCAGAAAGTGCAGACTGTCGTCACAGAGACAAAGGCGCTGGACCGGGTCGACTGGGTCCCGGACTACGCCGACCAGGCCGCCTTCATCAAGCACGCGGAGATCACCGTGCCCGGCATCTCGCGCGATGCCGTCCTCCAGTCCACCTTCCACACCTGCCACCTGCAAAACATCTACTGTGTCGTTTTAAAGCTGGAGTTTGACCAGAGGCTCGAGGAGCCCGTGCCGCAGTCGAGGCAGTCCTCCTTCGGCTCGCTCTTCTCCCGGGGCTCCGACTCCAGCGTCGACAGGCTCGCCTCCGCCGCCAAAAACACCCTCGTGCTGACGATCCCCGTGGTGCTTGTATAACGACCCTACGGCACCAAAATACATTCCTAGACCCCGAGGCTGTAGGAAAGCGTGCGCGCCGCTTACGCCCGCACACCCGGACACCACGCACACCCGCACACCACCAGCCCGTCCGCGCCCCCCGATCAGAGCACCCTCCGCGTTCGCCACTCTCCCGCCACCACAATGTCCGAGGAGATCAAGGTCGTCATCAAGTGAGTAGTTGGGGTGCTCGCACTAACGCCAGGTCGTCCGTCGAGGCCAAGTACGAGATTGCGGTGGAGCTCTCGGCCACCATTGCCGAGCTCAAGGAGAAGATTGCCAGCGTGGCTGAGGTGCCAGCCTCAGCGCAGCGGCTCATCTACTCGGGCCGCGTGCTCAAGGACTCCGAGACGGTCGCCTCCTACAAGATCAAGGACGGCAACACGATCCACCTCGTCAAGTCGGCTGCGGCCCGGGCTGCCACCACGGCGGCTCCAGCTACGCAGGCTTCGCCAGCCCAGGCCCCTAGCGTGCCATCCAACATCGCTGCTGGCCAGGGATCCTTCAACCCGCTGGCCGATCTGACGGGTGCCCGCTACGCCGGCTATGCCCAGCTGCCCTCGGAGTCGATGTTTGGGCCGGACGGCGGGATGCAGCTGCCCAACCCGGAGGATGTCGAGCGGATGATGGAGAACCCTCAGATGCAGCAGAGCATGGCGGAGATGCTGCGGAACCCTCAGATGGTGGACTTCTTGATCCAGCAGTCGCCGCAGCTCCGCCAGATGGGGCCCCGTGCCAGGGAGATTTTGCAGAGCGACATGTTCCGCAACATGATGACCAACCCTCAGATGCTGAGGGGGATGAGACAGATGCAGGGCATGTTTGGCCAGCAGCCATCGGCTGCCTTCCCTGCGCCGGGCGGCGAGTCCGAGACCCCGGCTTCGGGCTCGGCCGGGTCGCCGGCGGCTCCGGGATCAACACCTGCTGGCTCAGCACCAGCAGACAACCCCTTTGCCGCCTTCATGCCACAGCAGGGCCAGAACCCCTTTGCGATGTTTGGCGACAACGGGCTCGACCCGGGGATGATGCAGGCCATGATGGGGTCGCTGGGCGGGGCTCCACCACAGGAGCAGGACTCGAGACCGCCAGAGGAGAGATACGAGTCGCAGCTTAGACAGCTCAACGACATGGGCTTCAGCGACTTTGAGAGCAACGTGCGTGCGCTGAGAAGAAGCGGCGGCAGTGTACAGGGCGCTGTTGAGAACCTGCTCAACGGCATTTAGCTAATTGGATGAGGGCATAGGCGTCGGCGTAGCTGCGTACCTCGTAGATGGTGGCTGGTGTGCGGGTGTTTTTTGCTTCGCGCCGCCCACTTTAGGCTCGGGGCTCATACATCAACACCATCGGCAATGCCAAACACCGCAGAGCTGGAGCCGCTCCATGAAACGCGGCGCGAGGACTCGTTGCATGCGATGGAGCTCATCGCCCAGAGGTCGATCGGCGTCTTGCTTCAGTCGCTCGGCATCTCCTTCACTCAGGATGCTCTTGACCAGCTGCTGGAGCTGTTGGAGGTCAACCTCGATACAATGTTCTCGGACTTGCACAAAGTGACCCAGACCCAGCGAAGAGTACGGCCCTCGCCAAAGGACCTGTGGCTCCTGCTGAAAGATTACGACCTGCGCACTGGAGCGCTCGAAACTGAGATGGTGAGAACGAGGCAACTCCCGAAGGAGACGTTGGATAAGCAGGCTGTCCTGTCCCAGATGGCGGAGGAGGCCAAGCTCCAGGAGTCTCAGCAATCCTTTGAGATTGACCCGCACAACCCTTCCTTCGTCTTCTTTGCACAGGATGACTACGTCAAGAGGCTGTTACCTCCCACCAAGGAGGCCAACGCCGCCGTGCTGCCGTGGCTACCGCAATTCCCACCGGACCACACTTACAAGAAATCGCCCGACTATCTCCAGAGAATTACGGACCAGAAGGTGGTACGAGCCAAGGTTTACGAGGAGAGTAAGCTTGGTGAAGAGGCGCTGGATAAGCTCGCCACGGTTGTGCGTTCTGAAGAGGAGGAGTATGAGGAGTCTGTGACTCCTGAGCTGGAGCAAGTTGAGCCGGAAAAGCCACACAGAGATGCTGCTGAGTTCAACATCTTCAGCGCCGACCAAAAGAACTTTGACATTGAGCGGTACGTAAGGGAGCGGCTGCTCTACAACGAGCTCAAGGCAAACAAGAAGGAGGAGCAGAGGAAAAAGAAGCTTGCACAAAAGGACACAGAGTTGGAGGCAATGGTGGAGAGTCTATCGCCGTGGGCAAAGGATGACGGACCGGAAATCACACCACCAGAGACATACCTCCAGGCTCAGTTCAAAAAAACACTCTTCACCTTCAAGGCCCTCAAACAGAAGAAGGCCGAGAGAGAGAAACAGCGTAAAGTGCTAAGAGAGGAGGCAAAGCTCAAGAGGGACGAGGAGCTGAAGAAGAAGAATACTTTTGACGAGTTTGACAACTTTGACAACTTTGAAAGCTTTGAAAACTTTGACAATTTTGAGAGCTTCGACAAGCCGCAAAGTAATGGTCAAAGTGGACTTCCAGAGACTAGTGCGAGGGAAACACCGGTGGCGGCTGGTGCTGAGGAGGTGCCACCAGAGTCTCAGGCCTCGGTGGAACAAGATGCAGAGATGGACTCCATCCTTGACGGAGCGATGGACTCTGTCACTGAAGGTGGCACAGACAGAGAACTCTCGCAGCCTGGGACTCAGCCCGCACCTCCAGCTGAGCCTCTCGGAGACTTTATCTCCGACGAGGACGAGGCTATGTTTGACGACATTGTTTAATGCTAAAAGCGTGTACATGGTTACTGTAGCAACGCGCATCACGGGTTCGCGAAAAAGGTGAGTAGGCCTTGCTGACAAGCTCGTTCACAAGATCGATCAAAGCAAATACACCGCGCGCGAAGATGTCATCGACTCCGTTGAGTCTACCGGAGTCTGTTCCCTTCCCCGTGAAGGTGTCGACAATCCATGTGCAGAAGGGCCAGCAAGTTGCTAAGCACGATAGGCTCTTCACCTACACTTACTGGGAGTTCCAGGATGCGCCAGCAGGCCCCGATGACGAGAATAGCAAACCGCAGAAAGTGCGTGTGGACCTCGTCGGGACCTTTGACTGTCCGATTGATGGTGTAATCGAGGAGATTCTCGTGAAGAAGGGCGAAGAAGTGCTGGGGCCCGACACGCCAGTGGCCAAAGTGGTGGAGCCTTGTACGCACTCAATCCAGTTTGCCGGAATGTGTGGACTGTGTGGCAAGTCTCTGGAGGAGGAGACTGACTACTCTGGCTATAAATACGAGGACCGTGCGCCCATCTCGATGTCTCACGGGACCAGCAACCTCAAAGTGTCCAAGGATGAGGCCGAGAAGGTGGAGGAAAAGTGGCAGAAGAGTCTCGTCAAGGAGCGGAAGCTGATTCTGGTGGTGGATCTCGACCAGACTGTGATCCATGCGGCTGTAGACCCGACAATTGGCGACTGGATGGCGGATGAGACCAACCCCAACTACCCCTCGCTCAAAGACGTGATGACGTTCGAGCTCGAAGAGGAGTACTACGATAGACCGTACTATAAGGGTCTGAAGCCTAAGCCTTTCAAGCGCACATACTACGTGAAGCTGAGGCCCGGGCTCCAGCAATTCCTCGAGCACGTATCGCAAAAGTACGAGTTGCACATCTACACCATGGGCACGAGGTCGTATGCTCGGGCCATTGCCAATTGCATCGATCCCGAGGGTCGTTACTTTGCTGACCGGATCCTCTCACGTGACGAGTCGGGCTCTCTGACACAAAAATCGCTGGAACGGCTCTTCCCGACAGACACGTCGATGGTGGTGATTATCGACGATAGAGGAGACGTGTGGAACTGGAGCGAGCATCTCGTCAAGGTGGTTCCGTTCGACTTCTTTGTCGGCATCGGCGACATCAACTCGAATTTCCTGCCCAAGCAGAGGTCCTTGCTGGGTCCTACGAGAAGACGCGAAGTTATCGCTGAGCTGGAGGAGAAACTAGCCAAGACGGACTCGCAGGAGTACGAGAAGCCCGCGGAGAAGGAGAAGGAGCTCTCTGACGACGAGAACGCAGAGCTTATGGCTGTGAGAACGTCTGAGAGAGACGCCTCGCTCAAGGCTCAGAATGACGAGAGGCCCATGGCCAAGTTGCAGAACAATCTCGACGAGATGGGGCCTGAAAACAAGCGGCTTCTCTTTGACGATGACGACGAGCTGATTGGGTTGGAGAAGGCACTGCTGGAGATCCACAAGCAGTTCTACGAAGGGCTCGACGCTAAGCAGTCGCCTGCCGTGGACACGATCCTGCCAGCGATGAAGCTCAAGGTGTTTGCCGGGCTCCACTTTGTCTTCTCGGGGCTGCTACCACTGGGGTCCAGCCTAGAGGCTGAGAGCATCGTGGTGTGGGCCCGCACGTTTGGTGCCACTGTGACTGCGGACGTTACTCAGCAGACGACCCACATCATCGCCAAAAACCCGTACACCTTCAAGGCGAAGCTCGGCATGACGATGAATGCCAATTGCAAGGTGATGCATCCTGACTGGCTCTTTGACAGCATGAGCAACTGGCGGCTTGCCGATGAGAAGCAGTACGAGGTTGAGTTTGACGTTACGAAGCGGCTTCCTGAGGCGGAGGTGGCCAAGTACAAGGAGAAGCTCCGGGAGCAGAGCGTGACGCCGGTGCCTGTGAGCAACGAGGACGATCTTCTGGGCGGTGATATGAACTGGCTCAACGAGGAGGATGAGGAGCTCTCGTCTGATGAGGAGGATGAGGAGGAGTCTCGCAAGAGAACGAGAGACGAGGACGAGGACGACGAGGCCAAGCGGCAAAAGGTGGATAGCGATGACGACGATGACGACGACGAGCTTGCAGCGGAGCTGATGCTGGACCTTGAGGACTAATTGATGAGTTACGTAATGTGTAGCCCCGGAGATCCCCGGTCGCGATAAAGATCAAAAAGATCAAGAGATCAAGAGATCAAGAGATCAACGAGGCCAACGATGGAACTCGCGGCGCTCGTCGAGCAGTGGCTAACGATCGACGTGAATGAGCACACGCGTGCTGAGATTGAGGCTCTGAGAGATGCTGGCAACACCGCCGAGCTCGAGCTGAGGCTGAGGCACCGGATCGCCTTTGGCACCGCGGGACTGCGAGCCAAGATGGAGGCCGGCTTCTCCCGGATGAACGACGTAACAGTTCTCCAGGCATCGCAGGGGCTTGCCAGCTACGTTTCGCAGTACGGCGACTCCGTGGTCGTGGGCCACGACCACCGCCACCACTCCCGCCAGTTTGCGCAGATCACAGCGGCGGCGTTTCTCCTAAAGGGATTCACCGTCTACATGCTGGAAGGCCCTGGCGAGCTTGTGCCCACGCCCATTGTGCCCTTCTGTGTGGACTCGTACGGCGCCGCTTGCGGCGTCATGATCACAGCTTCACACAACCCGGCCCAGGACAACGGGTACAAAGTGTACTGGTCCAACGGGTGCCAGATCATCCCACCGCACGACCACGGCATCGCCGCGGCGATCGAGGCCAACCTCGAGAGAGTGGCGGGCTCTGAGGACCCTTTGCGAGTGCTGAAGGAGAGCAATCGCATCAGGTACGTGCGCGATGAGGCCATAAAGGGGTACCTGGGGCAAATGGCGAGTCACGTGACCACGCCCGTCACGCTCCCCTTTGTGTACACTCCGATGCACGGAGTCGGCCTCGAGACCTTTGCGAAGGCCTCCGAGCTGCTGGGAGTGTCCAAGGACCAGCTCGTTGTTGTAGAGGAGCAGGCGCAGCCAGACGCCGACTTCCCCACGGTGAGCTTCCCGAACCCGGAGGAGAAGGGAGCGCTGGCTCTGGCGATGCAGACCGCTGACAAGAACGGCATCGGCCTCGTGATAGCCAACGATCCGGACGCTGACCGCTTCACGTGTGCCGTGAAGACGGACCGGTGGAGACAGCTTACCGGGAACGAGATTGGGTTTCTGTTTGCGGACTACGTGTGGCGGAACCGCAAGAGCGACAATGTCTACATGCTGAACTCGACGGTGTCGTCGCAGATGATTGGCTCGATGGCGAGGCACGAGGGCTTCAACTACACAGACACGCTCACGGGGTTCAAGTGGATTGGCAACAGGGCCATTGAGCTGGAGCAGCAAGGGTACGATGTGCCGTTTGCCTACGAGGAGGCGATCGGGTTCATGTTCAGCGGGATCCACGACAAGGATGGCATTAGCGCAGCGATGGTGTTTTTGCAAATGGCTCAGCAGTGGAGCCTGAAGGGGACGAATGCGATTGAGGTGCTGGAGGAGGGCTTTGCCAAGTACGGCTTCTTCAAGGAGTACAACTCGTACTACACTGTGCCGTCTCCCGAGGCCACAAAGCACATCTTTGATACCGTGGTGAGGGCCAGCATTCCGACGACGATTGGCAAGTACGCTGTGACGTACTGGCGGGACCTCACGACGGGGTACGAGTCCTCAACAGAGGACCACAAGCCCATCCTGCCAGTGGATGCCTCGTCGCAGATGGTGACGGCGAAGCTGGCCACTGGTAGAGAGGCGGACGAGATCCGTTTCACAGCGAGAGGCTCAGGTACAGAGCCCAAGCTCAAGATCTACGTGGAGGCGCGGTCCGACTCGGAGCTGAGGGCTGCTGAGCTGGCTGCTGACGTGTGGGCCACTTTGCGGGAGGAGTGGTTCAGGCCTGGTGAGACGGGGCTCCGGGAGGCCTAGCGGTTTAGTGGGCTCAATGGGATGGTGATGTGGCTTGGTAGTTTTGTCATTAGGTCTTGGTGCGAATGCAACGATGTTGGTCTTTAGGGAAAGTGTTACTGGTTTTTTAGCTGGCTCATGGCTTCAGGGCAGCTGTCTAGTAGCGGCACTCTTAGTGGCTTCCTACTGGACTTGCCTTTCAGTAGTTACCATAATGGCTCTTTAGCCGACTTATGGAGCTGCCTCCAAGGCAGTTTCCATGCTGATTCTTCAACTAGCTCATACCTTTAGGGCAGTTGCCATACTGATTCTTTAGCTGGCTAATGGCTTCAGGGCTTCCCTTACGCTCCATGTTTCAGGCTGGAGATTCCACGCATTCGCTAACGCGAACCTCCACGAAACCACATCTACAGCAATGATGGCGCTGTTTGGTCCGCGGGACCAGGGCAAGAGAAGCGATCTGCCGATGTAAGTGGCTACTGTGCCCAGCACTAACGGAAGGACGGTGGACTTCAAGCCGCGGCGGCCGCCGAGCCGGCGCAGGTTCAAGCTTGTAGTTGTTGGGGTCGTTATCGGAGTGCTCTACCTGGTGTCGTGGCTGTGGAGCTCTGGCGGCTCGTACGATGACAATTACAGCCAGCCCGCCAGCGTGGACCTCGGCAGGCTCCAGCAGTACGACGAGGGCGTCGACAAGTGGCTCATTGACCACGCTGGCGTCGTGAGGGAGTCGCCAGAGTTCCAGCAGTACGAGGCGGACGTCGAGGCCCTCTACAAGGCCTCTGTCGACTTCTACGACCTCAACAACTACCAGGGCACTACGGACGGCGTTAAGAATGGCGACCACATTCTGCTTTGTGTCCCGCTGAGAAACGCCGAGTCTGTACTCCCGCTCATGTTCAAGCACATGATGAATCTCACGTACCCGCACGAGCTCATCGACATCGCCTTCCTCGTCTCGGACTGCTCTCCCGAGGACCACACGCTGGAGGCGGTGTTTGAATACTCGCGGGCTCTCCAGCACGGCAACCTGTCCAAAGTGCTGGCGGCGGAGGAGGCTTCAGACCAGGGACTCCAGGGCACTACGGAGCTCCATCTCGGGTACATGGACCCGGACTACATCGAGAGACGGGACCACGCTTTCAAGCCGCCGTTCCACGACAAGTACGATGCCCCCTTCCGGTCCGTGCAGATCTTCAAGAAGGACTTTGGCCAGGCAATTGGCCAGGGCTTCAGCGACAGACACGACGTCAAGGTCCAGGGCATCCGGCGCAAACTGATGGGCCGGGCCCGCAACTGGCTCACCGCCAACGCCCTCAAGCCCTACCACTCGTGGGTCTACTGGCGGGACGTGGACATTGAGCTGATGCCCGGCGACATCATCCAGCACATGATGAAGTTTGACTTTGACGTGATGGTTCCCAACGTGTGGAGACCGCTTCCGGAGTTTCTGGGCAACGAGCAGGCGTACGATCTCAACTCGTGGATGGAGTCGGAGCAGGCGCTTGAGCTTGCCCGGAAGCTGGGCGAGGACGACGTCATTGTGGAGGGGTACCAGGAGTACCCGACATGGAGAGTACACCTCGGGTACATCCGCAACCCGCACGGGTCGGAGGATGAGGTTGTGGACCTCGATGGCGTGGGCGGTGTATCGATTCTGGCCAAGGCCAAGATCTTTAGACAGGGGGTGCACTTCCCGGGCTTCACCTTCCTCAACCACGCGGAGACAGAGGCCTTTGGCAAGATGGCCAAGCAGATGGGCTTCCGCGTGGGCGGGCTGCCCCACTACACCGTCTGGCACATTTACGAGCCCAGCGAGGACGATCTCAAGGAGATTGCTAGAAAGGAGCGCAAGAAGCGCCGCCAGCGCAAGGCCAAGTCCAAGGGCCGGCGTAAGGGCAACGACTAGGTATTGAATGGAAGAGTGGGTACCGTTAAATGTGAATAGATGCCGGTATATTGTGAAAAAATTCCGATGGCGGTATTAAATCTGGAAAATAGACATCGGTATTAAATCTGGAAAAAAATAGACATTGGTATTAAATGTGAAAAATCCACACCGGTATTAAATGTGAAAAATTAATGCCGAGTACTGGCTGGGTGAAAATTGCAGACAAATGGGCCAATTGGCATTCCAAAGTGGCCATATTGCCTCCGAGGTGGCTAACTACCCAATTGGTTTGTGCTTTGCAATTTGAACCATCGCATGGGCTACGCGCGGCGAAGAAAGTGTGAATATGACTATGTAGACTATAGCAGCGCCAGCAGAGGTATGGCGAGGCCCAGCGAGACCTTCAAGGCCGCGGCGCCGTTGTATGAGGTGGATGTGGTGGCCGTGGTGGCTGTGGTGGAGTTGGAAGCCACGGAGCTGGAGCTGGAGGCCACGGAGGCGGTGGCGGTGGCTGTGGCGGTGGCTGTGCTCGTCACCACCACGTTTTCGTTCCTCTGTGCAAAGCCCAGCTGCTGGTTCTCCACGTCAAAGTCCGCGTACACCGTCTTGAGGAAGACCGCGCCCAGGATCCAGCTGTTGATGGAGTCGGCATCGACGCCCTGGATGTTGGAGACACAGTAGCCCGCGTAGGCGGACGAGTTGGAGTAGGCGTCGCCCAGGTACTCGCGCGGGCCAATGGTGAAGTTGTGGCCGTGGATCTCGAGCGCAATCTCGAGGGTGGAGTTACACAAAATGGCAAAGTTTGTGCCGTCGGTGATGGAGTCCGGGAAGTACGAGTGGAGGTCGAGCGCGTCCTGCTCGGGCAGCGCCAGCACTGTAGTCCCTGAGTCGACGATGGCGGATCTCCTGGTGGTGGAGTTGTCAGAGTGGCTTGTGTTGAACACCACCGGGAAGCTGTCTACGGAGACGCTGTCGAGGGCAATCTGCCAGTAGAGCGAGCCGCCCACTAGCGGCGCATAGTGGATCTCTCCAGTGTAGAGCTGGTCGACAGGGTCGCCAATGGCAAACACGCCAGCGTTTGGGTAGTCTGAGGAGGTGCCCACCGACCCGAGCGAGATGGAGAAGCGGCGGGTCGCGATGGCGTTGGACTCGTAGAGAGCCGAAATGATGCTTTCAATTGAGGAGGAGTCGTTGGACGGCAGCCCAAAGATCCCGCTCACAGGGTACCGGTCAAAGAAGTCCGGCACGGTGTTGGCGACGCCGAACCGGAACCTCTGAGTCGTGGCGAGCCGGTTCACGATGATGGTGTCGTCCACGACGCTGCCGCTGGCAGTGCCAGTGACGTACGCCAGCGCAAACGTCGACGTGGCCGACTGTGCTGTTGAAGGTGTGTAGACAGCCTCCTCCTGGCACGCCGAGTCGTCGCACTCGTCTCCAAAGACCCAGAGATACGCCGAGCCCGTGTCGATGATGAGAGGGTACTCCGTGGTGCCGATCGTCGTGTTGACGAAGTAGCACTCGCTGTTGACGTCTGTGTCGAGCAGCGAGATGCCCGGCACGAGGTTCAGCACGGAGGTGTTGGAGTGTGGAGCCAGCACGGACTGTCTGCTGGTGGTGTCGAGCTGCTGGAGGTGCCTCTCAAAGTCTGCGGGGACGGCCTTGACGCTCGACACCTTGACGGGCGAGCTGATGAACCTGTCTGGCGGCGTTGGCAGCAGCGCTGCTGCCGTGGCTAGCAGTGTGAGGATCAACATGCAATGGAATGTGGTGGGGTGGAGAGGTGAAGAGGAGGAGGGATGAGGGAGGGGTGGATGGAGAGGTGATGGATGCTGGATGGATGCCGGATCGATGCTGGTGGGTGCTGGAGGTCAGACAGCCTTTATGAGTGTTAGTTGAACTCTAAGTCTGTTTACGGGAATGCCAATCCGCCTGGAGATCGCCAATGAGGAAAAACGCGAAAAAGCCCGAGCCTTTGGATCCGCCGCGTAGTGCGAAAAAGGACAGAAAGAACTGCTGCCAGTGTCCAGGTGTAATGGTGGGCTGGAGACTACGTTTGCTGTCTCTAGTCCCGCTTCTACCGCTTGTGGTGGCTCTGGCGGGGGCGCAAGCGCCAAATAATATGAGATGTAACCACAGCAACAATGGGCAATTGGTAAACAAAGTGCGTTTTCGCGTCTCTCTCTCCTTGCATCCTTCCCGATTCGGCCATTGGCCTGTGTCTTGTTCTGGCCATGGGCTGCCACAGCCGATCTACACAGCTGATCCCAGAACTGATCCATGGCTGACGTTATCCATGCTCGTCCTTATCTGTGATCCATGGCTTTATCGATGAGCCGATCCGCCGCTGTCCTTATCGGGGGTCTCGATCCGGCACCCACGGCAGCACTCCCTGGGGCTATGGCGAAGGAGAGGAGCCACAAGGACCTCCCTGGGGCTATGACGATGGAGAGGAGCCACAAGGACCTCGTCCCACACCTCTTGCCCCAGTGCTTGTACCCCTAGTGCTTGCGTCACCACAGCAACCGCACACCCGAACACCCATCCGGACACCGCCCTACTGGTGGCTCTAGGGAAGCGAGCTCCGTCCCGCTGGGCAAATTAGTCACACCCTTAGGCGTATCTGTAGCTCTTGGGACTGTCGGCTCAGATCTGCCTGGGCTCAGACCCCTGCTTGGCTCAGATCCTCCTCGGCTCATTTAGCCTTTGGCAGATGAAAATCTACAGCACGGAATTTTTAATTAATACCGACAACAATCATCAAGGGCAAGATATTCCATGGACCCCCGTTGCATCGGCAATGGCCTTTTAGGCACTAGCACTACTCAATTGGCACTGGCACTGGTCACTGACTGCGGCCTACACACCTTTATTATTTACAACGCTTGGCTCGGGTTCCGGCGAAGTGCGGCCAGTATCCCGCAGGCGTTGATCACGGCGAGCCGTTAGAATGTGTAGAGCCACCCATTTGCGACGTAGGAACGAGTCATAGCCGTGGCACCCTGGTGCTTTGTGCACTAAAGCTGGTCGCCTGGGGCTGCACTTTATTGATTGAGTCACTGTTGCACCGATCTGCATTGCAGAAAACGCCGTTTCTGCCCGCATAGATGATAAGTGTTACTTATCATTGCGTGGCCACGTCAGAATAATAAAAATGACACAATAAGCGGAGTTGGAATGTTCGAGAAAGCACAGTTATGGACGGGCTGGGCATCCGATGAGTCTACGGGAAAATGCGGTAGCCGATGCGGTCGCAAGCGATCGCACAGGTAGGGCCAGAGATGCGTCATTGTATATAAAACTCGTCTCCGCACTCTCAATTGGACCAACCAAAGCCGTGTCACCATGTCCAACCACTCAATTGAAGAGGTGGACTACCGTGCCGCCATGTTGAGGGAGTCTCGTAGGCAGCAGCGGTCGATGGAGCTGTTAAGGACACACTCCGAGTCGGAGCCGCTAGAGGTGCAACGTGGCTTTGTTGGAGACAGCTCCAAGTACGATGAGCTGGTTGCCTCTGCCGGTAACGACGTGTGGTTCGATGTCTTGCCCTCGTTTGAGATGCTGAGGTCGATCCAGCACGAGAACCCGCCAGATCAGCACACAGAGCTCCCACCAGACTATGGCGACTCCCAGAGCATGGCCTCCTCCACTCCCAGCGATGCTCCCGGACACACTGTGCATTCTGGAGCGACCGCGGCGTCTGCATCCACCGAGCTGTTTGACGAGATGAGAACGGAGTTCAGCCAGAGAAGCGAAGTGCACAAGCTGCCGCAGATGCCAATGCCTCCCAAGTTCACCGTGGAGATCCACGTCACCAAGAACGTGCCCAAGCTCAACGAGAAGAGCGAGCCCGAGTCGATGCTCAAGGAGTACACCTCTGGCGACGTGCTCCACGGCTACGTCTTGATCAAGAACCTCACAGACAGAGAAATGCCGTTCCACATGTTCTACGTGACGCTAGAGGGCGTTGTGAGCGTTGTAGACAAGGAAGAGAAACGGCTCTACTCGAGACGGTTCCTGGACATGATGGACCTCAATGCCTCGTGGTCGTACGGGTGCATCTCCCCCTCCAACAACATCAAGTACCAGTGGGGCACCCGGGACATGGACGGATACCATTTGGGGCTTCCAGAGGACAGAGTGCTCCAGCCCAACACCGTTTACAAGAAGTTCTTCACATTCAAAGTGCCATACAACCTTCTGGACAACACGTGCAAGCACGGCCAGGAGCTCCACACGCTGCTTCCACCCTCATTGGGGATAAACCGCTACCACCGCGATTACGCAAAGATTGACGTCCAGGAGGCCCTCGGGTACGGCCATCTCCACAGACGTGGAACCCCCGTGCTGACGAACGATCTCACGAGGGGCACCGTCAGCGTCCAGTACAGCATCAATGCGACTCTTGTCGGGTTTGACAAGGGCAAAAAGGGCGGGATTCCGACACAGGCCATCATGCGCGATGAGGAGTACGCCCTGAGATTCATCCCCTTTGGTTTCGCAGTGCCGCTCTTCTACGGCACAGAGACCATCGACAGGCTCAAGGCGGTGGTGGCGAGCTCGATCCGCAACGCTGAGAGAGTGCTGATGCTGAGCCATGAGGGCAGGCAGGACGAGGTGTGCCAATTGGACAGCGACATCAAGCTCCAGCAGCTGAGCATCTGTTCCCGCAACTCGAGAAAGACCGACGTGACGAGTTTCCCGCTTCGTAACACCAAGCCGGACAACTCCAAGCTCTTTGGAAGCCTCAACTACGTTGCCAGCAAGCGGTCGTTCCTCGGCAAGAGGCCCGCCACCTCCAAGGACAGCGGCATCATCACCATCAAGACGCAGATGCCCAAGGACGGTCTGCCCTACATCTCGCCCGCGCTGATCCGCAAGACCAACGAGGTGTCCAAGCTGAATGCCCTAGGGCTCGCCAACATTGACCAGATGAGCAATGCGCTTCTCGCAGACGAGAAGAGAAAGCTCACGAGCCTCGAGTTTGACCTGACGTTCCAGCCGTCGGACATGGCGGCGGTGAGCTCGTCTGCACCGCCAGAGTTTGCGCAGATTGTGTCCAAGCTGCTGGTGGTGAACATCTACTCTGCGAGCTCCGTGCCCGTGAGGCTCTCCAACGACCTCATTGTGGACGAGTGCCACGCGTTTGAGGCGATGAAGGAGCACTTTGCCCAGGTGGAGCTCGAGCTCGACAAGACGAGGCGGGCGTTCAGTGAGATGGGCATCGAGGACGACTTCTACAAGTACGTGCCCAAGTCGCTGGCTGCGGATGTGAAGACGATGAAGGAGCTCAAGATGGACATGTCTGTGCACCCCGTCTTCAAGAACACGCTTCAGGAGACGTCGCCCTGGAGGCAGGGCCCGAACAGGGAGTGGACCAGGCACATTGAGCTGTCGTTGCAGTTCCACGAGCAGATCCGCGAGACGTTTGTGCCCAACTTCCAGACGTGCAACCTGGCGAGGATGTACTGCATCCAGACGGAGTTCAAGTTCAAGGAGTCGGACAAGGTGGCTGTTGTGCGGGTGCCGATCCGTCTCAGATGGTTTGACGAGCTGATGTAGCTATGAAGATACGTTTACGTTTTGTACTTTCACGTTTTGTAAGTTCCCAATCTCCGTTATCAATATTTCCGTTCCATTGTTGATCGCGCCCTCACCATGAACCCCGCCAAAGTCAGCAAGGCGTGCTCCTTCTGCAAAAGGCGCAAGCGGCGGTGCGACGGCAAGCAGCCGTGCTCCGTCTGTGTGGCCAAGGGCAGTGTGGAGTGCCTGTACGGGGTGGACCGGCGGTCCAAGCGGTACGAGGGCCGGGCCCAGAAGCGTAAGCTCGACAGCGTCACGGACGTGTCGTACATTGTGGACGGCCTGTACCGGCCCGATACCGGCAAGGCGGTCTCGCTGGCGCACCAGCTCAGCACTGAGGAGCTCCGGTCCACCAACGTGCTGATGGACCGGATGGGCAACACCCGCTTCATCGGGGAGTCGTCGCCGCTCTCGCTGCTGGCCCAGACCCGCATCATCTTCAAGAGGGTCCGGGTGTACGGCCTGGCGGAGTGCGGCTTCGTCACCAACACGAGGCCCTACACGTTGTGCGATGCACCCGAGGCCGGAACCGGCGTCGTTCCTGTGGCACTGCCCTTGCGGGAGCGGTGCGATGAGCTCGTGAGGCTCTACATCACCAACGTCAACCGGCTCGTCTACATCCTCAACGAGGAGTACCTCCTCCGGCAGATTGGCGAGATCTATGCCGACCCGACTACAGCCGACCCGAAACGGCTTTGTCAGCTCTACTTTGTGCTGGCTCTCGGGTCGCTCTATGCCCGCACCATAGCGCCAGACCCAAACGACACCCACACCGCCTTCTTCCACACGGCGACCCACCTGCTCAACAGCCAGCCGCTGGACGGCCGGCTCTGGCACGTCGAGGTCTACCTGCTGATTGCACTCTTCTACCAGGCCTCGAGCAAGCGGAACGTGTCGTGGCTCAACTTGGGCAGTGCGATCCGCATTGGCGAGTCGCTGGGACTCAACCGGGCCCGGGCCAACGAGGCCCTCGCCAACAAGGAGCTCGCACTCCACCGTAGAAGGCTGTGGCGCAGCCTGTACGTGATGGACCGGCTGACGTCGATCATCATGGGCCGGCCGCTCGGCATCAACAACATCTACTGCGACGAGAGCTGGGACAGCATCCCCATCAGGCAGTCGCACGAGCTCAACCTCGCAGACGTGTGCGAGAGGCAGCTCGTCAAGCTGTGCAACCTCAAGGGCGAGGTGTACGAGCGCATCTACTCCTCCAACAGCATCGAGTTCAACGACGCCTACAAGCTGGCTCGCAGGCTCAAAGTGTGGTCCACCAGCCTCCCGGCACAGCTTCAGGCCGAGAACTTGCTCAAGGAGCACGAGCTGGACCAGGAGAAGCTGCGGGAGCAGAGATACTCCCACCACCCGCTTCTGCTATTGCACCTCACCTACTTCAACAGCGTGCTGCTGCTGTGCCGGCCGTTTCTCCACTTGCACGTGACCTCCGGGCTCGAGAAGCTTCTCCAAGGCCATGCCACGGCAGCATCCACCAACTCCTCCGCCATCAAGCTCTTTGCCGACTCTGCGGTGAACGCGGCAATGTCCACAGTCAAGTTCTCGTGGTTCCACATCCGCCGCAACATCTACCCGCTCAAGCCCTACAACCTCATCAACAACGTGCTGAGTGCCTCGCTCGTGCTCGGGGTCATTTCTCTGCTGGAGATGATGGAGGCTCCCAGCAGCGACAAGTACAAGCCGCACTTTGACTCGCTCAGGCTCGGAATCCAAATCATGCGCGAGTTTGCCAGCGTTGATCTCTTTGCCAGCAGGTACACGCTGATGCTGGGAGACATGGAGGCTGCCCTGGCTGAGGTGCTGAAGCGGGCCTCTGCTGAGGAGAGCCACGTCTCGGACGAGGTGGACTTTGACGCCATCCCGGTGGACACTGAGTTCCTCGACAAGCTCGACGAGATGGTGGTGTGCGTGTTTGGGCCCGGCGCTGCTCCTCACACACAGACGGATGCGCTGAGCTCCTTTATGGTGAACTTTGAGAGCAACGCCAGGGGTGAGTCCACCTAGTTCTGGCTGTAGCTGGAAATGCTATGGCTAATGAAACATGGCTAACGATCAAACTAGTCCAATTGAGCCATTACTATAGCTAGCGATCCATTCCCGTAGCTTCTAGGGACTATCGTTGAGAGAGACAAGGGTGAGTACTCCAAGTCCAATTGAGTCTCTCATTGCGCCATTACTAGCCACCGATCCATGTGCCTCCATTTAATTCAATATCCATTTAATCCAATTGCCCTCCCATTGAGCCATATTTATAACCAACGATCCATGAGCCTCCAGTTTAGCCCTCTTATAGCTAACGAGCCATGTGCCCCAATTTAGCCATTTCTATGCCAATGCCACTGCTATAGCTAACAAGCCTGCAGAGCCCTCACAGCCCTCAAACCCTCACAGACTGTCGTTAAGCCTGTCAGCGTCACGTTGTACCTTGTGGAGCCACCGCTGAACAAGGTGCTCGTTCTCCGTCTCGAGCTTCGCCAGCTTGTCGTAGAGCAAGTTGTTCTGGATCTGCATCGCCACAAACTCGTCATTCAGCAGCTCAATCGACCGGTTCCTGTGCTGGTGCTCCTCGCTCTGCGTGTTGAGCTTGTTGGTGAGCCTGGCGACAACGTTGTTGAGCGAGGCCCTTTCCCTGGCTGCTGAGCCCAGCTGTGTCCTCAGCGCAGAGTTGGCAGACTCCAGCTCTTGCACTTTGGCGTCCCTCGCCCTAAGCTGGGTCTGTAGCTCCTCCACTAGGGCCAATGCCCTGTGTAGCTCTGCCCCCGTCTCTGTGCTTTCAAAGGCGCTAAGCTTGCGCTCCGCCTCCCGCAGCCTTGAGTGAACGCTGTGAACTGCTGTTAGTGGCATGAAATGGCCCTTACTTACACGCCTGGAAGATTGGCGGCGATGCTCCCTCGAGGGCATCGCGGTGCCGGAGCCGGTCCACCACGGTGCTGTGCCAGTCCATGATGGAATGTGTCACCGCGAATTTCCATCAACAATCCACATCAACATCAACATGTCACCACCGGAGCCGAGGCCCGAGCCCGCAGAGTCGTTTGCGGACAGCTGGCTCTACTGGAAGAGGCGCCAGGGGTCTGCCGAGGGCAGCCGCAAAATGTCGTCGGTGGACCCGCTGGCATCCGACGCTGGCGATGGCGGAGCCGCTAGCGAGCCCCACGAGCGAGTGCTACTGGACCCAAGGGCCTGGAGCTCCTACATCAACCCACTGAGCTACATGCCATCCCAGCCAGAGCCCGACTCGCCCTCGGAAAACTCGGCGCCGAACCCCGAGAGCTGGCTCTCGTGGATGTGGCGTGGAGCAAGGCTCCCCGACGACGACGAGCACGTGCTGAGCACAGCAGAGACCAAGAAGCTCGTGAGGGAGTGCAAGCGGCTTGTACAGTCTGCGGATACCATATGGGCATGGTACGAGGCCCCGCTGGAGTCTGGCAGCCAGGAAAGCAGCCAGGAAAGCAACCAGGAGGGCATCCAGGCTGGTAACAAGGCTAGCCACCAGGCTGGCCACCATGCTGGCGAGCTGTGTGTGCTGGGCACATCCACCGAGTCCCGCCCGCTAGCGGTGAAGCGGTACCCCCTAAAGGATGTGGCGCCAGTGGGGGAAAGGCACCCTCATGTAGTGCCATTACTGGCGGAGTGCTACCGGCGCATCACCACCAGGACAAAGGTGAGGCTCACCACCCAGCTCTACTACAACTACGCGGACGAGCTACACCTCTACACCAAGCGAGGCCCCTCACACATCGCCAACGTGCAAATCATTTCGATTGTGGGCCAGTCCCGCAGGCAGAACGTGACGGCCAAGCAGCTGGCGGACTATGCGGTGGATGCCCTTAAGGAGTGGCTCGATACCAACAACACGACCCAGTACGCGGTCCACACGGCCTCGCTGGAGGTGGCCAAGCTCAGCACAGAGTCGCTACAGAGTGCGATGACGCTGCTGAAGAACTGGCGCGAGGGTCTCAGGCTGGCGGACTACGTGCTGGTTTGTGGCTTCAGAAGCTCTGCCCCACTGGCGACGCTCGTACTAGACTTGCTCGTCTCGCAAAACTTCACCACGGGCTCCAAGCTGGGACTGCACCTGCTGGAGCCCGTGATTCCGGGCTCCTTCATCAACGAGATGGATGCCCAGACAGTGGCGTACGCCTCGAGTGAAAAATTCGAGGCGGCGCTCTCCCGGCTGGTTCTGGCCAATACCAAAGTGAGCATCCTCGGGTCCCTCTCCAACATCCCCGGCACCCTGGCATTGCACTTGCACCACCCGAACATCTTCCGCACAATCTACATCCCGAGCTCCACTTACAACAGCGAGTTCGAGGTGGAGCTGTTTGAGGTGCTGCTGATGGCCCACAACCTGGGCCACTCGTCTGCGAGGCTGCTGACACAGATTGCAAAGTACTTCACAGTGCCCACCTCCTTCTCCGAGGAGGCGGGTGCACGGATGTTTGCCTCGGCGATAGCCAACTCGCTGCAAACGACTCGTCTCATCAAGCGCAAGCCCGTCAAGGTGGAGACGATCCAGGACCCGATCCTCAACAACGACTACAACCTGATCTGGACTCTACACGCCTTCATCGACGAGCTCAAGCGCATCAAGAACATCGACTCCGCCAATCGCATCAGGCAGCTGCTGGCAGCCTACAAGGAGTGGGACCCCCAGGGCAAGAGCCTCAAGGAGCTCAAGTACATGCTGGAGGTGCTACGCATCGAGGACTACAGCGGAGCCATTCTCAAGTAATGACGTTAATGCAAACAACTCCCAATAAAACTACTGCAGCGCCTCCTTCACCTTGGCGTTGTCGAGGTACACCTGGTAGAACTTGGCCTTCTCGAGCGACTCGTCCTCGTACACCAGGTGGCCGGCAAACTCCGTCACCACAACCTTGTCGTTGATGAGGGTGTACTGGACAGTGCCCGTCACGAGGAACTCGGCGGTGCTCAGCGGAGCCACCGTCAGCAGCTCGTGGTGTCTGCCGACAATCGTAGACCACATCCCCTGTCTCACCTTGGTGACGGCCTCCACTCCGCGCACCTCGGTGAGCCCCATCTTGAGGTGCACGTCGTCAGTGAAGAGAGCCACGTATGGATCGCTGCCGACGGATGGCGCCGGCGGCTTGACGTCGGACGCCTCGTAGAACTTGTTGAGGAAGGAGTGCAGTCTCTCCTTGGTGGCGGCGGCGATGAATGGCGAGAATTTAGGGCTGACTGGCATGGTGGATGGTTTCCAATTGGGGCCGTCGTGAAGTGCGATGGCGATGCCTTTTATATGCCAAACGCACACGGACGCAAGCGGACGGCAACCGCGGAACCGGCGCGGCGTACTCCTAGGCACGATTACTAAGACCGACTATAACGCCGACACCGGCCTGAAATTGCCAAAGGGTACGATATGAGTAGCTGCATGTAGATCTACAATGGGGGAGGATAATGTCCTTTAGCTGGAGGGCAACTGTAACTGTACAACCTCGACACCAAGGGTGGCGCCAATTTCAGTGAGGGGTATCAACTCTCCAGGTCAGATGCCACTCTTCACCACTACTCAGCGCCACCAATTGGCGTACTCGCTGCTCAAGGGGAGTAGGGACCCGTGTCTCGTGTTCATCCATGGGCTCGGGTCCTCACAAAAGTACTACAGAGGCATTGCGAAGAGCCTCAACGGCCAGGGGTACACGTGCCTCATGTTTGATAACTATGGTGCTGGAGACTCGGCTCTCTCGGGCTCCTCAGAGCCCTCGGTGGCTGCTGCTGCGCAAGATGCCGTTGATCTCATCACCAACCAGTGCCCTGGGAAGGTGGTGCTGATTGGCCACTCAATGGGCGCAATGATCATCAATTACATCTGCTCAGAGCCAGAGGTGCCCTTCGAGGTCTCGGGCACCCTTCTCTTGGGGCCCGTGCACCCTTCGGCTCCGCTTGTGCCCGTGTTTGAAAAGAGAATCGGCCTGCTCAAGAACAACCCGGACCTCTCTGAGATTGCAGATACAATAGCTGAAAAGGCTGTGGCCAAGGGGTGCTCCAGGGCAAAGAGACTGCAGATTCGAAACCTCGTGAGCGACCAGGACCCTGACGGTTACATCTACAACTGCCAGATCATCGTATCTGCTGCTGCGGCGGGCTCATTCGAAGAACGGTACCCCCTGATAAAGTGCCACGTGAAGATCGTCATTGGTGAGGAGGATATGATGTCTCCATGGGATGGGTGTGTGGACCGTATTGCAGAGGGCATTAGGGACGTCGAGGTTGCCAAGTTGAAAACTGGCCACTGGATGACCATCGAGGCGCCTGAAGAGGTTGAGAAACACATCCAGGAGCTCTGCTCGCAATTAGCAAATACCAATTAACACGTTTTCGATCTAGCATTATGGCTTAGTGATGGTGTAAACACATCTAGAACGCGAAACGCGCTAGTACACGCGCCAGATCAACAAAAGTTGACGAACCCACACCTGTGTCACCTTTTTTTTCCAGGCTCCAATCATGTCAGAGAACGTTAATAAGAGGGTGAGTTACCTATCATTAGGAAGCTAACAACTAGGTCAGAACGGGCTCTGATGAGGGATCATCGGCGTTGAAAAAGTCGCACACAGTGGTCAACAGTGGTCCTATAGCTCAACTCTTCAGTCTGATTGAAGGGCTCAAACACCACACTCTTTTGTACAAGGAGCAGATCACGATAGGGCGGAGCAGCAAGTGTGATATTGTGATTGAGAACAACGATCGCAACGACATTTCATCTAGACACTGCAACTTGATACCGGTCCTGAATGACGCCACGGGACAGGTTTATCTCAACATTGTGGACACAAGCACAAACGGCACTTTCGTCAATGGGATGAAACTCGATAACAAGAACCAGCTCTTGAAAGATGGAGACAAGATCAGCCTGGCAAAGAGTGCTAGTTACGTCTTTAGATATGCGCGCAACCTGCACGACGAGAACAAGGAGAACCGGCCCAACGGTGAGACGAAAGAGAACCGGACCTTCAACGATGAGTACATCATGGGCAAACAGCTCGGCTCGGGTCATTATGCTACAGTGAATGAAGCTGTAGTGAGAAAGACGGGCAAGAAGGTGGCTGTGAAGGTGTTCAAACCGCAGCGGCTCGATGATCTCAAGAGTTCGAAGCAGTTCAACCAGGAGCTGAACGTGCTGATGAGCATCAAGCATCCCAACATTGTGGAGCTTATTGACAGGTTCATTGAGCCGATCAACAAGTACACGGTAACGACGTACCTCGTTCTGGAAAAGATCAGGGATGGCGAGCTTTTCACCCGTATTGTACAAAAGCAGCGACTCAGAGAAGATGAGACCAAGGCCATCTTCAAGCAGATGTTACAAGGGCTGCGGTACCTCCACGACCGAGACATCATCCACCGTGATATCAAGCCCGAGAATATCCTACTAAACATAACAAGGAGAAAGAGTCCCGAGGAGATCCAGACAGGACCCTGGGACAAGGACGAGATCCACGTGGATGTGAAGATTGCGGATTTCGGACTCGCAAAGTTCATCGGAGAGCATGAGTTCACAAATACTCTCTGCGGAACCCCGGCCTACGTGGCTCCCGAGGTACTCAAGTCCACAAGGATGTACTCCAAGAACGTTGACCTGTGGAGTTCTGGCGTCTTGCTTTATGTCTGCCTTGTTGGATTCCCTCCCTTCAGCGACGAGCTTGGGCCTCCAAATATGCGAGAGCAGATTTTGCAGGGCAAGTACGCCTTCTACTCGCCATACTTTGATGAGATTAGTGACATTGCGCTCGACCTCATCTCGCGGCTGCTGATGGTGGATCAGGATAAGCGGCTTGATATCCACGAGGCCATCACACATCCCTGGTTCCAGGACTCGCCCGTGAGCCAGGTATCAGTTCAGCGGTCCCCGCTTAAGGGTGCACTGCCAAAGACTTACACGGAGCTCTCCATGATGAGTGTGGAGAGCGCCTAAGAGACATTTTATACAGCCTTGAATTAGAGTTTGCGTAGTGTTTACATTTCGCATCGGTGTAAACAAAGGCGATCGCCACCCCTTAAAAAGTCCATCAACTCACTCTACAAGGCCACAGAACGATGCTACTGCCTAAAGGATTCCAGAAGAGCCAGAGTGGGTGTCGTAGTGACCCTAGGAGACCACATGTGCCACTCCAGCCTGGCAACGAGCGTGTCTTCACCTCCAACTTTGCGCTGCCTCTAGTGGGAACGAAAGTGCTCACCAGCACACCGGGGCTCACAAGAACTTTCCCACCACAGGCCTTTAGTGCCTCCGTGGAGGACACGACCGAGACTCCAACGGATACTGAGGACAGTCTACCTCGCCATGAGCTCATATCCACCAATGATGCCCAGAAGGAGCTTGCGATGTGGGCTGGAAGGCTCGAGCTCGAGTCGATAGATCTCAGAGACAAGTCCAAGGGCCTGATGAGTGCCTTAGTGTCGAATGGCCAAGTTCTGAGCAACGCCAGCTATGAACTTGGTGGTGCCATTAAGACGCTACAGAACATCAACCTCGACGTCTCCAAGGTGACTCAGCAAACTCCTATAAGCAACTCAAGACTAGATAACATTCAAACCACTCTCGACAGTTTGCGAAACTCTGTGGACAAATCTGGCTCGGATAGCTTGCTGCGCAAGCTCATCACCCATGTCTCACAAAAGGTTGACAAGCTCGCCAAGCAGTGCCACAGCACCGATACGCTGAATGCCGTGAAGAAGGTTGACCGAAGCATATCGCTCGTGGGTGGTGACGTAGAGAGTGTTCTTGCCTCAACACACAGTCTAAACAGCAAGGCCGAGGCCAACGAGAGAGCGGTGAGATCCGTTAGCCACAACATGGACCGGTGCTTAGACCTGCTACAGGAGATGGGGAAGAAACAGAGCAATGTCCTGAAAACTGTTGATGCGTTGCAGCAGAGACAGGACTCCATCATTCGGGAGCTTGGTGAGATCAAGAGGCAGATGCCAGCTGACAAGACGTCACTACCACCCACGCCTAACCGGTCGTTCGAGGTGACGTCCAGTGCCCCTCGTAGTAGCTACACAGAGTCCTACAGAGTATCGAAGGCACAATTGTACATGAACAAGTACCAGCAGCGGCGCCAGGCTCGTGCTGCGTTCCCCGTCAGAAACACACAAACGTTCTTGATTCCAAGCTCTGACGATGAGGACGTTGTGGAGCTTTAAAACACCTCCACCGCTTCAATTGCCCTCTTGCTATCAATTTTCACACGCATGTGTCTGCCACCATCGGTAGACTCGATCCCCATCTGCGTAAAGTCCCTATAGTACAGGTCGTACACAACCATATAACGATCGACAAAGCGTCTCACCTCCTCGTCCGTCATCCCCTCGCCGCGCTGCTCAATGAGGCCGTGCTCCTGCTGGATCCGCCAGGCGTAGACGTTGTGGATATCGTCTGTGTCGTAAAAGATGTCAACGTCTGCAAAGTCCCAGATCTTGACGTACTGACCCAGGTTGGAGTTGATCTCAAAGAGCTGTTCCTGGGGGTACTGCTGCAACAGCGGGCTCTGCTCAATCTTGTCGAGGATACCCTCGTCGCTGTCAAAGGGGAGAAAGCCGTTGAACCACCCTTCCAGCACCACAATGTCCACAGGGGTGTCGACGCGGATCCACTCCTCCCTGGGTGCCCTGTCTCCCTCGCCCCCGAATGCGCTCTTGTCGTATCTCGGGATCGAGAAGCCTGTCTTTCTATTGTCGAGATCGGCGAGGATGTTGAAGGTGAGCTCCACGTCGTGGGTGCCTGGGAGCCCTCTCCCCTTCAGCAAGGGGCTGGGATTCTCCCTCGCGAGCCTCTGCTGGTCGGCGTGTGTTAGGTAGAGGTCGTCCGTAGAGACGGTGATGGATCTGAGGTGCGGGTATGTGGTGGTGAAGTAGGCAATGAGCTTGGCCGAGAGGAACGACTTGCCCGAGCCCTGTGGCCCGGACAGCGACACAATCAGGGGCTTCTGGGCAAAGTTCCACTGGCCGATGATGGGCGCAATGAAGTCGATTGTCCTTTCCAGCACAGGAACCACCATTGTGACTTTTTGGTGCAGTGAGATCGGTACTGTGGGGTGAGGAGGCTTTCGCAGTGGGGCGCTAACTCCGGCAAAGACCGGAGTGGCCCGAAACGGACACCGCGGCCCGTGCTGGCGAGACAACAATGGAGCTGGATAAGAGCCTGTGCATCCCCTGGGGATGTGCCATGGCTATAGAGCGTTATCCAGTGCGATCCAGAGGCGGTGTAATGGACCCTGGCCCTGGCCCCAACAACCCTCGGGATTAAGCCCCGTGGCAGGGGTGACAGGCTGTCATAGATAAGGAGGGCACGCCCGGCCACACTACGGCACAATTGCCACATGGGGCAAGCTACAGCTATGGGGATTGGTGTGATGCACACTTTGCTGACGATTCCTTTGGGGGAACAAAGCCCATTGACGCCGTGGCGATCGGCGGTGCAGCAGTGGTGGCGGATGGATCTTCGACGCTGGCGTGGCTCAATGGCTCCACACCCACCACGGCCCTAGCCTCACCAATTGCCCAAGGACACCTTTTGTTGGGCCCCCCGCCTAGCCCACTAGCAGCTTTTGCGCTGGCGCCGCACTGCGCGGGAAAAGAGCGAGGCCGAAAAAATCCACCGCAGATCTTGCCAATGCGGTAAATGTCTAACAACCCCCCTGCCATTTCTTGTATATAATCTGTGGAGATCTTCCACTCGCTCGCTTATCACCACTCAAGCATCATGTTCCTAAGGCAGGCGTTTGTGCTCCAGCGGCTCGCCGCCAACAGGAGCTCCATCCTAAGCATTGCGCTCCCACACCGGACGGCATCTCTGGCGTTGCTCGGCCCGGTACAAGCGCTATCTCTCCGGGGGCAGACCACCCTCGCACACAAGCCGGACAAGCCAATTGATCTCTCGGCTGGCCCCTTCACCGCCGAGGAGCGTGCGGCTGCCGCTGAGAAGCGGATCCAGGGTCTCGGGCCCTACGTCTCCAAGCTCCCAGCAAAGTGGATCCCCTACGCAGAGCTCATGAGGCTCGAAAAACCAGTTGGCACTTGGCTGCTCTACCTGCCCTGCACTTGGTCGATCCTGCTCGCTGCGACTCACGCCTCCGTGCCCGTTCTGCCCACCGTCTTTATGCTCTCTGTGTTTGGCGTGGGATCGCTCATCATGCGGGGCTTTGGATGCACAATCAACGATCTGCTCGACAGGGATTTCGACAACAAGGTGATCCGCACCGTGGAGCGGCCGATTGCCTCGGGCAGGGTCTCGCCCAACCAGGCCGTGGCCTTCCTGGGAGGCCAATTGGCCGTCGGGCTCGGAGTCATCATGTGTCTCCCGCTTGAATGCTTCTGGCTCGGAGCTCTCTCGCTGATCCCAGTGTGCTCGTACCCACTCTTCAAGCGCTTTACATACTACCCACAGTCTGTGCTGTCAATTGCCTTCAATTGGGGGGCACTCCTTGGGTTCCCTGCCCTAGGGGTCTGGGACACGGCCACGATGATCCCGCTCTTCTTCTCCTCCTTCATGTGGACCATGATCTACGACACCGTTTACGCCCATCAGGACAAGGCGTTTGACCGTGCTGCCGGTGTTAAGTCGACGGCGCTGGCCTGGGGCGACAACTCCAAAAAGATCTTCTCCGGACTCGCTGTAGCCCAATTTGGGCTTCTTGCCACTGCGGGAGTCGCCTCCGGGTCCATCATGATGCCCGGCTTTGTGATTGGCGGGTCGGTGTTTGCCTACAAGGTTGCGTCGATGATCAAGAGGGTCAACCTCGACGACCCAAAGGACTGCTGGAAGTACTTTGTCAACAACATCAACTACGGCCTCTACTTCACCTACGGGCTGCTCTTTGACTACGTGCTGAGCGCGTTGGGCCTGTGGTAACGCTTTACGAATACACATCGCATCCAATTTTTTTTCGTAATTTTTTTTGTAATTTTTTTTGTATTTTTTTTTGTATTTTTTTGTATTTTTTTTTAACGCGTGCTCGGCCTCGGCACATTGCGCGGCGCGGTGGGCCGAGCGCCGGGTAACACCGCACTTTTATCATCAACAAGAAAAACAAGGGTGGGCAAAACATCTAAACACCTCCCGTCTAATCACATCCACACACCATTCCCGAAACCCAAACATGAGGTAAGCATCCCGAAGCCACCGACGGCCCCACTAACATCCAGCCAGCTCTTTGCCACGAACGGCGTGCCCCTCGAGTTCTCAGTGCCAGCAGACGAGCTGAACCGCGACGCCATTGTGGAGGCGCTCACCAAGCACGGCGGAAAGGTCACCGACGGCGCCAATGGGATGCTCATCTCCAAGATGGCCAACGAGTCCCGCGTCACGATCGACCCGAAGTTCGTCTTCGACTCGGTGGAGAAGAAGCAGCTCCAGGATGCTGGCAATTACCGCCTTCTGGCAGTACACAGTCTCATTGACTTTATGGAGGATGGCAAGGACCAGGTGGACCCTCAGATTGCCGCGGCCCAGGACGCCCAGGAGAACGACGACGGGTCACGTGAGGCCCGGCTCGACGCCGCCTCCGCCGTCTCGGAGGGCACGTTTGTAAGCCGTGCCGACCGGGTGACTCTCCACAACAAGAACGGATTCACCCAGCAGGAGGACGACAGCATCATCGAGCAGGTGAGACTGCACCCGCACCGCCGGTCCACCCACAAGCTCTATGCCGAGATTGCGGACATGCTGGGGAGACACACCGGTAACTCGATCCGGTACCGGTTCCGTTCTCACCTGGCTCAGAGTCTCGGGTTTGTCTACCAGGTTGACTCCCGCGGCGAGCTCGTCAGGGACGAGCACGGCCAGCTCATCAAGGTGACGGACATGCCCAAGACCCTCAAGACCAAGTTCACTGCGGACGACGACTATGCCCTGTGCACGGCCATCAGACGGAACATGAACGACAAGAACAACGAGAACAAGCAGGTGGAGCCCAAGGAGCTCATTCTGCCCGGCCGCTTCTTTGAGATGATGGCGGAGAAGCACCCGAACCACACCAAGGCTGCCTGGAGAGACCGCTACCGCAAGTTTGCCATCAACTACGGCATCGACAAGTACATTGAGTACTACGAGACGGAGAAGAACCTCAACCGGATCCCGCTGGAGATGAAGGACTTTACCGCCAAGAAGACCAAGAAGGAGAAGCTCGACGACGACAACATCGACAACATCGTGTCGTCGACGCTCACAGAGCACAACAGCCAGTACAAGAAGAGAAAGACGGGCTCGCAGGCGGCGGACAATGCCAATGTGTTTTTGGCTGGTGACCAGAGTGCTCTGGCTGGTATCAACACGAGCAATCTGTTTGAGACCCCGGCAGCTCAGGCCGTCGCAGTCGCCAACAACGTGGCGCTGAGCCCAGAGGACTTCTTGACCGAGGACCTCGTCAACTCCAAGTTCTTCACTTTCCACCCGCTGAGCTCCGTCGTGGACAAGATCACAGAGATTGTCACGAGAGACTTTGGCACGGGCGAGGCCGAGCAGCTGATCGATGCTCTCTACGAGGAGTGCGGCATCCAGAAGAAGTTCGGCACGCTCATCATCACCGTCGTGTGTGGTGACGTGGTGCTGATTCCAAAGTACTTTGAGCACTTCCTCGAGACTGGCCAGAACCCGCCAATGGATGTCCACGGGATCTGGTCGGAACGTGACGACGAGTTCCTCAACTCGAACGACCCGGAGAAGCTCGAGTTCCTCAGAAGACTCCACAACCAGGACAGAATGGACCTCAGAAGAAAGTTCCTCGAGGAAAATGTCGAGTAGTGGCTATTGTTTTAATCTTTGTATCTTTTGTGTGTAGCGCGAAAATGGAAAAAAAAATGCGGGGAACGCGGTGTACGGGCGTAACTTTACACACCTTACAACTACAACCACCATGGACTCGCAAAAGGCCTACACCCTCGTGCTCTACACAGCGCAGTTTGCCGTGTCTCCCAGGGTGCTTAGAAGGCTGGTAAGCCTCTTGCAACGCTGGAAAAGCAGCGACTCCTTGAAGGCGGTCGCAGCGGACTACGACAACGTCTTCCAGCAGAGGGGTAGCAAGTCCAAGGTGGCGGCCCTCACATCGCAGGCCATGATCCAGCGCTTTGCAGTGGTGTTTGCCGCTGTCTTGGGGGTCGCCTCTATCCGGAAACGGCGCTTTAGCGGCTCCGATCTCACAGCATCGTCTCACTACGCAGCGGCCGCTGCCATGACGGGCCTCTTACCAATAGCAAATGCCCTCCCCGTGGTATTTGCCTCGCTCGCTGTGCTTCCTGAAGGCGGATTGAAGGATTACGCCGTTGTCTATGCGCTGGTGAGGGCAGTGGAGGCCAAGATCCAACAGAATAAGCACAGGCTGCCCTTCCAGTTCTCGTCGTACTGGTTCCTCGTGCCGGCGTGTATGGCGGAGTGGTACGATATCGCCTCCACCAAGCCACTATACCTGCCTGGAGTCGTTGCTAAGGCGTTGTCGTGGCTCTTCTCAGGACTCATTGAGCAGAAGCCCGTGTGGTACCACGGAGAGTGGCCCCAGACACTTGACGTCTTTCTCAAGATCAAAGGCACAAAGCGGGTCAAGAGAGGGCTGCTCCACCAGGAGGTTGTGCTCACGAGAACCAACCCGGCCCATACGAGCGCCAGAATGGCTCTGCTGAGCCCATCTGCCACTAGTGCCGTGGACATTTTGCAGAGAGCAATGCCCCAGAAGGCCCTTGTGCTCTTTGCTGGGTCGGTGCCACTATTCTACCTGCTCCAGAAGGAGAGCTCAGACACAATTGGCAGGCTCACCAGGAGTGCCATGTCGTCGGCCAAGCTGGCAGCCACTACGCTGCTGAGTGTAGCCACCTCGTACCTCCTGCTGACGACTCGTCTGCCACTCTCCCTCAACGGTCTCCTCTCAGGACTGTGGTTCCGTGCCTACAGAGAGACGGCGTGGAGCCCTCTGCTTGTCTACCTGGCCCGTATCACGATGCTGGCGAGGTTCAAGCAGCACAGGGACCACCATCTCAGGAGATCCGGGGCGGTGGCCCAGTGGGACGCCACGATTGTCGGGACGGTGGCTTTGTGGCAGCTCGTCAAGATGAGCAACGATCATGACCTGGGCAGCCTGGGCAGGGCCTTGAAGCGTCTAAAGAGTCACCAAGAGTGAAGAGTCACTAAAGCGTAGATCTGCAAGGGGCGGACTTAGTGAGTCAGCCGGAGTTAGTGGCGGGTCGCGAAAGCGCGGCCCCCACCAGCGATAGCCGTTTTGGGAAGCGCCTATATAAGCCCGCCCGCCGCCAGAATCGAATCCAACTACTTCAGCATGGAATCCGAGCCCGCACTGCTAATGCCAGGCCCGGTGCTTGTGCCGAAGGAGGTGCGCGAGGCGATGGGCCGCCAGATCATCGGCTACAACTCCAGGGAGTTCACACTCATAGTCCAGGGGATTCTCCAGGACCTCCGCAAGGTGCTCAAGTCCACCAATCCGCTGGACCAGGCGGTCATCGTCAGCGGCAGCGGGACGCTGGGCTGGGAGATGGCGGCCCACAACCTCGTCTACCCAGGCGATAACGTGCTGGTGCTGTCGTCGGGGTACTGGTCCGACTCGTTTGCGGACTGTCTCAAGACGCTGGCCCAGGCCTCGGTCGATACGATCCGGGCCCCATTGGGCGATGTCGTGGCAATTGGCGATGTCGAGGCAGCTCTGGCCTCGAAACACTACTCGTGTGTCGTTCTTGCCCACGTTGATACCGCCACCTCTGTGAGAGCCGACCTCGAGGCCATCTCGCAAGCCATCAAGAAGGTGTCGCCCTCGACGCTGCTGGTGGTGGACGGCGTGTGCTCTGTGGGTGTCGACAACGTGGAGTTCACCGCCTGGGGGCTCGACTTTGTCATCACGGCTCCTCAGAAGGGCCTCTCGCTTCCTCCAGGGGTATCAATCACAATGGCCTCGGAGAGGGCTATCAAGAGAGCCCTCGACCGGCCCGTCACCACTTCCTTCTACACCAACTTGAAGAAGTGGATCCCGGCGATGCGTGGCTTCGAGGCTGCCGACCCGAAGATCTACTTCATCACCTTCCCGATCCAGCTGGTGTTTGCGCTGAGTGTGGGGCTCAAGCTCGTGCTCAAGGACGGAATCGACAAGAGAATCGCAAAGTGCGCTGAGTCAGCAGCCAAGGTGAGGGCTGGCATCGTGGCTGCTGGGCTGAAGCTCGTGCCAGTCTCGCCAGAGGTTGCCGCTAACGGCGTCACGTGTGCCTACCTTCCAGAAGGCATGTCCGTGGGCTCTTTCCTCGAGGGGTGCCAGCAGAGAGGAGCCACCGTGGCGTATGGCTTTGAACCCAGCATTGAGGGCACATACTTCCGTGTGGGGCACATGGGGCTGTCTGCCCTGGACGACAGCCTGGGCCACATGGATGCTGCCATCACGGCCATCACTGAGACGGTCAAATAGAATGCATATTCAGGCTGTAGAGCGGCTAGATGGGTGAAGTGTGGATGCCTAAATGCGGATGTGGATGTTTAGAGATTGGTGAGCTGTTTGGGTGTGGTGTTTGGGTGTGACTCCAGGCCAGAGTATCAACACGCTAAAAGCCGCTAAAAGCCACTCTCTAGCGACTTTCAGGCTGGAGCTGCTACTTCCAACTGTAAAGCCACAGGCCCACACCCCGGGCATGGAACATCCCTGACACACTGCGGCTCCTCCACCTCGCCATTGTGCTTATCGGATGTGCCACGCTTATCAGTCCGCATCCGGTAATGGCTGCGATGGCCCGCAAGCACCCCTTTGTAATTTCGCAGCCGCCACTATGGCTCAGCCAGGTGGTATAAAGAGATGGTGATTGTACCCCCGGGATCGCCACCCCATGGAGAAGGAACCAGCCAACCAGGTGAGCTCAGTCTCCAGCACAGACTCCCACAAGCGTGTCATTGACAACCGCGAGGCCGACGTTGCCCTAGCGCTCTTTGAAGAGTACGAGGAGCAGGCTGGAGAGCTCACCCCGGAGAAGGAGAGAAGGCTGCAGTGGAAGCTGTGGCTCACCATCTTCCCGATCGTCTTCTCCGTGAACGTGATGCTCTTCATGGACAAGAACGCCATGGGCTACGGAACGCTGCTGGGGCTCTTCCAGGACACGGGGCTCAACCAGGCAAAGTACAACAACCTCCAGACCATCTTCTACGTCGGCTACATGGTGGGCCAGATCCCGAGCCACTATGTCTTCCAGCGCATCAGGATGTCCCACTACATTGCCGGCACGACGATGATCTGGTCCGTGCTGACTCTGCTGATGCTCACGGCCAAGAGATTCTCGGGGCTCGCTGCGATCCGCTTCTTCCTGGGGCTCTTTGAGAGCGGCGTGATGCCCTGTATTGAGCACACGATTGCGATGTGGTTCACCCCGGAGGAGCAGGCAGTGGTGAACCCGATCTTCTGGGTCTCGTGTCTAGCACAGGGCATCCCCGGCGGGCTCATTGCCTACGGGATCCAGTTCATCGACAACGCCAGGCCCTGGAAGGTGTACTGGGGCATCATTGGCGGCATCACCTTTGTGATGTCCGTGTGCACTTTCTTCTTCTACCCGGACAACCCAGCCACGTACCGCTACTTCACTCCAGCCCAGCGGATCCACGTCATCAAGCGGATCAAGGCCCGCACCAACTCGTCAATTGAACAGAAGGTGTTTAAGCGCGAGCAGATGATGGAGGCTCTGAAGGACCCCATCACTTGGCTCTTTGGCTGGTTTGTCTTCTTCAACATGTTCTGCAACAACGTGTCGTTCCAGTCCGCCATCATCTACCAGCAGCTGGGCTTCTCCAACTTGCAGTCGACGCTTGTCTCTGTGGCGTCGTCGGGCTGGTCCACGGCGATGTCGATAGCGGGCTCCGTGTGCCTGGCCATCTTCAAGGCCCAGACTGCCCACGTGGCGACTGCCTTTGTGCTAGTGGGACTGCTTGGGTGCATTTTGGTGATGTCGCTCCCGCTCTCGGACAACTACGGCATCCTCGCCAGTATCTTCCTCACCAACGCCAACGGCATCACCTTCATCGCAGCCTTCTCGTGGGCCCAGTCCTCCTCGGCTGGGTACACCAAGCGGCTCATCAGAACAATTGTGTGGTCAATTGGCTACTCCGTCTCCAACCTGATTGCTCCGCAGATCTGGCGGGCCAGGGACCAGCCACGCTACTACCTTGCCTGGGGGCTCATTATCGGATGCACCTTTGTAGTATCGCCTATTCTGCTCCAGACGATCCGCTTCATCCTCAGCAGAAGAAACAAGGAGAGAAAGCAGTATCTGGAGGAGATTCGGCTGGGCAACGTGGAGGACGACACCGGGATCATCACCACTGTGGAGGACGGCGAGACCGTCAAGAGGGTGGTGGAGATTTCGATGCTGGACCTCACAGACCTCCAGAACAAGAAGTTCATCTACCCCCTGTGAAATGTTAATATTCTGTTCCTTTTTGCCATCAGTAGCGACTGTACAATGGTAGTGGCCCTTATCTGTCGCACCAATGTCCCGATTCGGCCATTGGAGCGGCATCCCGCCACTATAAAGACGCCACAAGCCCGTCAGGCCTCGAGCCATGGCGGAACCCTTTCTAGGAATCCTCCAGGTGGCCACCACTTTCCACCGCCCTAAAGGCGACGTTGGATGCCTTGAGACGTGGGGGATCCCGGTCAGGATCAGAGTCGTTACCGAGACCGCTGATGACGATGTCGTGAGAGAGTCCACCAATTACAAGGCCTCCTTTGTTGAGGCATGGGTAGCTGCAGCCCTGGAGCTCGTGGAGGAGGGCGCCGTCGCCATCATCACATCGTGTGGCTTCCTCGCTACTCTTCACCCGACTCTGCAAAAGCGGATTCCAGTGCCAATTGGAACCTCCTCGCTGATTCAGATTCCCTGGGCACAGCTCACAGTGGCCCCGGGGAAGCGGCTAGGCGTACTGACGTTTGACTCCCAGTTTCTTTCAAAAAAGCACTTTGAGGCTGTTGGAGTAGACTATGAGGTCCCTGTGGTGGGCGTGAAGGAGGGCGGCGTGTTCCACCAGGTGCTGAGAGAGGGCAGGGAGTTCTCACTGGAGGGAATTGAGAAGGAGGTGGTGGAGGCTGCTGAGAAGCTCCTCAAGGAGAACCCGGAGATAGGCGGGATCGTTCTGGAGTGCACGAATATGCCTCCATACAAGCGGGCAGTGTTTGCCAAGACTGGGCTGCCCGTCTGGGACATCATCACCCTGGGCAACTATCTATATAGCGTCGCGTACCCGGCAAAGTACACTTAGGGGGTTTTGTACGTAGCCTTATCACGACACCCGGACACCGCGGGCCCTTTCTGAAAATTTTGGCACATCATCGCATCTGCGAGCTGGCACAACCTCTTTTCCCTAATTGAACGAGGCAAGATGAGACAGAAGAGGGCTAAGTCGTACAGAAAGCAGATGCTGGTGTACCAGTACGCCTTCAAGTTCAGGGAGCCGTATCAGGTTGTGGTGGATGACGAGCTGGTTCTCGAATGCGAGAGATCCTCGTTTGATCTCGTCAAGGGGCTCGCGAGAACGGTACAGGCCGAGGTCAAGCCGATGATCACACAGTGCTGTATGCAGGCTCTGTATGAGACCAAGAACCAGGAGGCGATAGCGATTGCCAAGGGCTTTGAGAGACGTCGGTGTGGCCATCTCGCACCAGACTCCAAGCCGCCACACGAATGTATCAAGTCGATTGTGAATATCGACGGTGAGAACAAGCACAGGTACGTTGTTGCCTCTGAGAATGAGAGACTCAGATACTCCTTGAGAAAGATCCCGGGCGTGCCGCTGATCCACATGAACCGTTCCGTGATGATTCTGGAACCGATGAGCGCAGGCACGGCAAAGGCCAACATTGCCCTGGAACGGTCCAAGCTCACTGGCGGCCTGAACAATGCCAAGAGCGGTACTATGGCTGGCACCGAGGCTGATAAAGAGGCTTCCGAGGAGGCTCAGAAGCTGAAGAAGAAGCGAGGACCTAAGCAGCCCAACCCGCTGAGTGTGAAGAAGAAGAAGACTCCACAGACTGCGACCGCAGCCAGCGATAAGGACTCGGGCGACAAGAAGAGAAGAAAGAGAAAGCACAAGAAGGCTGAGGACGGGAACGGTGAGGAGGGCGCTAAGAAGGAGGACCCTAAAGAGGAAACTGAAGAGGCCCCCACCAGCGCAAAAGAGTCATCTGAGTAATGAAATGCATCGATAGCGAGCGTAGCTGTAGTTTCGAGTTGATGTTTAGCTGGTTGTTGTTTAGCTGGTTGTTGTACCTGGCATTCTGCCATTTGCGAGTGTCACGAAATTCGAGACTCATCACTACCACACGCCAGCGATGATCCCAAAGCACGTGAGGCCGCTAAAGAGTCTGCAGACTCGCCTCTACTCTACTCCAAAGGGCTCTGAGCCTAAGGTGTCAGCCCGTGAGCGCGCAGAGCTGGTGTCGTCCTCCCTCAAGGGCATCTTTGAAGGGATCCTGGGCAACGAGGAGAGCTTCGAGCCGATCGACACCAAGCTGGTGTATGCCCAGCCCCGCAAGTTCGAGTCGCTGAGCCAGTTCCACAGAGACCAGGTAACGGACGAGCTTGAGAAGCGGATGAAGCAGCCATGGTCGAGGATGTCGCTGGAGGCCAAGCAGATGGCGTACTACATCTCGTACGGCAACTGGGGGGTCAGAGAGGGCTTTGCTGACAACATGTTTGCCGACGTACGGCCTGAGGACCTTCCCTTCACAACTCCTGGCAGAGTCAGCACCGGTCCCGGTGAGGTGATCAAGCGGCTGCCCGAGGTGAACTTGTGGGAGGTGAGCGAAAAGCGCCGCAAAGAGTTCCGCAAGATGACGAGAAGGCTGGACCCAGTGAGCAAAGTGGTTGTCTACCTGTGTGTGGCCATCTGTGCCCTGGCACTCTACCGGGACAAGGCTGTGGGTGAGGACGGAGCCATTGGCGAAGTGCCAGAGAGCCCGCTACTACTGGATCTGCAAAAGCAGGAGCAGCCCGAGGCCGAGGCCAAGCCAAGGGGCAAGCGGTGGTACTACCTGTGGCTGAGATAGGGCCTACGGGGCTGTGGATAGACTGTAGATAGATGCATTTGTACTACGCGTAGTAGACCATGACCGCGGATACCAAACCAAAACCATAAGCGATAAAAAGTCGTGTTCGTTACTCCTCCTCCTCTGCCTCCTCGTCGTCGCCGTCCAGCACGTCGTCTGCCCAGCTCTTCTCCACCGTCTCCCTAACGCGTTTGGCGTACTGGGAGGCGTGGTCCTTGTACATGTTGGCAGCCTCCACGTTGGCTGGCGATGCAATGTTCGGGTCGTTCAGCAGCGACTGCACCGAGGTGAGGATCGATGCCACATCGAAGGTGGGCGACCACCGGTTCTGCAGAATGTCGAGACACAGGTCGCCGTTGGCGTAGACGTTTGGGTGGAACATCGTGGAGATGAACTTCACGTTGGGAGGCTTGTTCGGGTACTGCTCGTCAAACTTGATGGTGAGCCGGAAGGTGCCGTCCTCAAACGGCGTGTCTGTGGGGCCGATGATCACAGCGTTCCTGGAGTTAGCGCTGGCGATGGGCATTACTTACCACACCATCACGTTCTCAGCGAGCGGTGTTGCTGAGACGCCGTCAGGCGGGTCCGCTTGTAGACGCTGTTGTTAGCACTGTGCGGAGCTGCCGGTACGCACTTTTAGGTCTCTCATGAGTCTTCTTCTGGCTGGGGTCGACATTGTGGATCGGTGGCGGAGTTGGTAAGCTGGTAGTTTGATGGTGGAAAGAGCCGGCGGCGGTGGCGCGCGGCCCATAGTGAGCCCAAAGCGGAAACCGGCGCGCGCCTGTGCGCCATTTTTGCGCCAGCTTTGCGCCACTCTGGCGCCGTTGTCGCGCCCGCGCCAATCGGCGCTTGCGCGTGACTCAGTACTCCACACTTTACTCCATCACCAAGATCCACACAGGCCTCGATGCTACGACACACGAGGCGGCTCGCCACGATGGACATCGGCACGAAGCCGGACTTCTCGCCGTACCATCCGCAGATCGAGCAGATTGCGGCGCATCTCGCCGACCTCGGCCCGTTCCCACAGCACTCGCCCTACCTCAATCCACAGCACTTTTACCAAAACACCGTCGTCAAGGACTGGAGCCGCCGCACTCCTCACCCAGTCACATTGCAGCACCTCGCGATGTACGGCAAGACCCTCACGGAGCACAAGATCATCTCGAGTGCCAACTTTGTGCGACAGGAACTGCCGATGAGACTTGCCCTGAAACTCAGCGAAATGCAGAGCCTGCCCTTCAACGTGGTGAACAACTACCACCTCGCCAAGGTGTACGAGTCGTACTACGACATCTTTGAGCGGTTCCGCCGGATCCCGAAGATCCAGACCGTCCAGGATAACGACCGCTTCTGCGAGATGCTGGAGGACATCATGACCGACATCAACCTGCTCAACCTGCCGAACCTGATGATGGGCGCGCTGGAGTGCTGCATTCTGGAGTCTCTGCCCAGCAAGGATCTCGACATGCTGGTGTCGTCGCTCTTGAGAGCACGTATCTCGCGCCGTCTCATCATTGAGGAGCATCTCTCCTCGACTCACAACTTCCGGCTCGACCCGACGAGCGGCCGCTCCAAGCAGTCAATTGGTGACATCTTCATCAAATGCTCTGCTGTGGAGCACTTGCAACTGTCTGCGACCAACGCTGCCAAGTTCATCGAGTCGCTATACCCGGGGATCCAGATGCCCAAGCTCGTCATTGAGGGAGCGTCAGACTTGCAATTCCACTTCCTCACATCACACCTCCACTACATGTTTGGAGAGATTCTGCGTAACTGCTACGAGGCCACGGTGAAACGCCATGTGGCGAACCCCGTTGGCGATGCCCCGCCACCTGTCAAGGTTTGCATCATCGAGTCAAAGGACCACGTTGGGTTCCGGTTCAGCGACCGGGGCGGCGGAGTCGATATGGAGCCAATTGATAGCGTCTGGTCGTTTGCCAAGGACCCTGTGCTGTCACGGCAGTCGCTGTCGAATTTCCACAAGCTGTTGAAGTCTGATCTGGAGGCTGTGCAGGCTGCCAGACGCAATGACGAGCAAGTGCAAAAGCCACTCAAGAACACTTCGCTTGGCGGGATGGATGACACACGGATGAAGGAGGCTACGCTGACGAACTTGATGCGCAGACCTGCCAAGTACAAACTCGGGCTCGGGCTGGCGATGGTGAAGGTGTACTCGGACTACTGGAATGGCGATCTCGTGGTGCACTCGCTCATGGGGTACGGCACGGACACATACCTGAAGCTGGGGAAGCTCGGGTACCACAAGGACAAGCTGCAGCTGGATAGGGCATAGGGTTAGCATACAAGCATAAGATGGGCATAGACAGAGTTGTGCCGTAGCGGCCCAGGGAGCCAATTGGGGCTGAGCGTAAGCATAGGAGTAGCTGGAAGTGGCTGGGACTAGCTGGACTCGTTGGACTAGTTGGAGTAGCTGGGACTAGCTGAATCAGCATGAGATGAGCATAAGAGTGCGACAGCGACGGCTCTTCGACGGCCCAATTGAAGCCGTGGCAACTAGGAAAGTCTACACTTGTGCTACGCTGCCGAGTCTGACTGCCATGGCTAGTTGAAGCCTCCCCATAGCCATCGCTTCCCACCGCTTCTCTCCACTCCCCATCACTTCCCACAGCCTTTCGTGGTGCCATTCTCCACCCAGCCCAATCGCGAAGCTACCTGGGCGTAGTGAAAGGCGCGCAATAAGGCCACCACAGGCTGGCGAAAGCGGTCGCGCAAAACGGCGGCGTTTGAGTGGCCACAGCAAGCGGGCACAGAGGAATACCCACCAGCAATGTCGATTCCCTCACTGCTAAGCGAGGAGAAGCCAGCGGAAGTGATTCTGGTGGAGTCGGATGCCGATGTGGAGAAGCCCGAGAAACGGGCCACGAGGCGGTCCAACAGAATAGCCATCGACTCGATTGTATCGCAGGAGCCCGAGGAGAAGGCCCCCCGCAAGAAGCGGGCAGTGAAGAAGAAGGACGACCCTGCTGGGGCCAAGGCTGAGGCTCCAGCTGAGGCAGCAAAGGTGCCAGCAAAGGCGCCAGCAAAGGCGGCGGTCCAGGCAGAGGCTCCCGTAGCGGAAGTGCCAGTCCAGGCTCCCGCTCCATCTGAGTCCCCAGTCCCAGTCCAGGCCCCAGTCCCAGCCCCAGTCCCAGCCCCAGTCCCAGTCCCAGTCCAGGCTCCAGCCCAGGCCCCAGTACAGGCCCCAGTCCACTTGCCAGTCCCCAGCCAGAGCCCGCCACAGAGAATGGGCATGAGCATTATGAACCTGATGAACGACCCCGAGCCCAAGCCTCTCGAGCCTGAGAAGCCCTACAGCACTCTGCCCATGATGAGTCTGGCGCCGCCAGCCAGTGTCGAGCCCAAGGCAGAGGCAAAGAAGGCAAAGAAGCGTAAGGCGGAGCCCGAGGGCTCTCCCAAGAAGGGCAAGAAGAAGCCCAAGGCGGAGTCTGGCACTCCGGAGACAGAGGAGGTGCCCTACAACGAGCTCATGAACAAGCAGCTGAAGCAGCCAGACCCAGAGGCCAGGCTACCGCCTCCCGTGATGGTGGAGGTGGAGACGGAGACCAGAGAGGAGACAGAGGAGAAGGATGAGGAGAAGGACGATAAGGAGGAGCCCATCATCGCCTTGCACGTGCCGCTAACCACCCCAGCAGACGGCCCGGGAACGTCGCAGGTGGTGTTCAACGTGCTCAAGATGTGTGAAGATAAGTACGGATGGAAGTCGCTCCACCCCAACCAGTCCAAGCTGTCGATGGAGATGTACAACGACGACGACCTGGAGGATGACGACGAGATGGAGGAGGAGGAGGACGAGGACAAGGACAAGGAGCCCGAGAAGGTGGATGGCCGCAAACTGCAAAAGGGCAAGCCCAAGATTGGGCAGTACGATATGAACGACCCTTTCATCGACGACTCCGAGATGCTGTGGGAGGAGCAGAGAGCCTCCACCAAGGACGGCTTCTTTGTCTTTTACGGGCCGGTGCTGGCGGACGGAGCCTCGGCCCGGATCGAAAGAGCTGACGGGACCGTCAAGAGGAGCCGCAAGAAGCCTGCGCCGCCAGCAAAGAGCAAGGCCATAGCGCCTAGACAGCAGACACCCAAGCCTAGTGCTCAGCGTAAGCCGCTGACGATTGCACCGCAGCCCGCTGCAAAGTGAAGTAATGACTAATGTTTTGTGTAACATGGCGTAGACTCTACTGCCCTACTGCTCTACTGCTCCTAGGCTTGCCTCTATTTCTGCCAAGCTTGCCGCTATTTCTGCTAGAGCTCCTATTTGCTCTCACGTCTCTTGCCCTTCTGGCCCTTGATGTACTTCTGTAGCGACTCCAGCGCCATCGAGGCAAACTCCACGTTGGTGGTCTTGTCCTCGCACTCCTTGCCCATCTCCAGCTTCTTCTTTGTGATGAGCGCAATCTCAGAGATGTAGTTCTGCGGGAAACGCTCCTTCACTCCAATAAGCAGGTTGAGGAACCCAAGCAGAGTCTTGAACTTTGCGCCGTCAATTGTCGCTCCAGCAAACGTCTCGTCCAGCGCCTCTCGTGTCAGGGCGTAAATGTCCTCGATGCGCTCCTTTGTGAGCTCAATGTAGTGGCGTTTAGGCAGCGATGGAGAAGGGTTGGAAGGCCCACTCACAGACGTTCTTCTCAAGGAGTCCGAGATCTCGTCAACCTCTGGTCTCACGCGGATGAAGAAGTCCTTAAGAATGTTGAGAACACCCACCTTGGCAGGCTCCAGCGGCGCCGTCGCCAGCGTGTCAATGATGAAGTTGTAGGCCTCCTCCTCTTCCATCTTCGCCAGCACACGCACCATCAGTGTACTGAGAATGAAGCGGTAGGATGGATCATCGTTTGTGCAGGCAAAGTGAATCGTCGTCTGCAAAAACAAAATCTTCATGAACTTTGGAATCTCGCGGTACTCCTCCACTGTGGCATTACGCATCGCAGTGAGGTCCCAGAAGATCACAGTGTCCAGGAGTCCCTGCGTAAAGAAGTTGGAAGACAAAAGAGCCGGTGCCAGGAAGCGGATGTGCATCGCCATGGCCTCCTTGAGCTTCGGGTTTCTGATGCTGGGCGTGTGGCCGTGAGTTCTCTCGTCAAAGGTATAGAGGGCACACAGGTGTAAGAGGCCCACTGCGGACCGCGGGAACGTCGTCTGCTCCCTGTGGAAGGTGTAAGCGACACGGTCGTTGAGACACAATCCGACAGTGGCCTGGATCAGCTCATCCTCCATATTTTCCACCGCCTTGTCCTTCACCACCTCCTGAGCCTTTTCCAACAGGGCAACAGAGTCGCTTGCAATCTTGTCGAGCTCCTCCTCCAAAATGATGTCAAAGCTCATACACAACCCGACAATCCGATAGAAGGCATCCCTCGTGGATGTGAGAGGTTGCAGCTCACGGGTGCGGATCTGGTTGCCTCTTCCCTCGCCCTCCATCTTCATCTGGGCAAAGAGCTCCTGTCCAATCCCCACAGAGAAAACTCTGAAGGAGATGCCCACAATCTGTGTCACAAAGCACTGCAACATCTTTCTTTGCAAGTAGTTCTCGTCGTCATCCAGCTGGTTGGCCTCCTGCTGAGTCAGGCCGTGCTCCTCCAGCCAGTCCAGCGGCTTGAGCGGTGGAATGTAGTCACGTGCAAACGTGTAGAGCTTGCGCGTCACCACTCTCTGGAACCGCACGTTTTCAATGTAACGTCCAAAGCACGTCATGAGGCAGGTCAAAGCCATCGCCAGGAACTTGGATGGGTAGATTGTGTTGATCCGCTTCAGAGAGCTGGAAAGAAGCTCCAGCAAGGCGTACACCTTGACGTCGAGGATGCGCTCTCTTTGTGGGGTGTCAGAGTCTGCGTAGTCAAGGCCGTTGAAGAGCTCAATCGACTTGATGAAGAGCTCCTTGGCGTTCCCGTGGCGTGCAATCGTCTCAAAGACCCGCATCACAGACTTGATGACAGGAGAGCCGTCGTCCTCGTCAGAGACAAAGTCCCAGTCGAGGTCGAGATACGGCAGAATCATCTCAGGGATGTCCCAGCCAATCTCCTCCACAATGTCGAGGTTCGACGACAGAATCCCGTTGAGCGAGTCCATCACCATCCGGCGCTCGTCATCCGTGAAGCTGACGCTGTTCTCCAAGTTCACCTCCAGCACCGTGGCGTACGATATGTAGTCCTTAGTTTCCTGCCGTTAGTTTTGCCACTCCCAGACCCTCCGCAAATACTCACCCGCAGCTCCTTGAGTGCACCAGTGATGTACTCCATCACCGTCTCCGCTGGCAAGTTCTCCGTGTCTGTGTCCGCCATCGTCGTACTAAGCTCTTGTCTTTAGCCGCCTAAGCCGTGAAGTTCCAGGCTGGAGGACGATGACGGGTTTCGCGGGCTTATACCCCCAGCGCCAAACTCCGCGCTGAGGCGACGCAGCCTTCAGTAGGGTAACCTCATCTCCATCCGGTACTGGCCCATATTGTGTCTCCATGAGCGTACTTGGTGGGTCTCTGTTGTGTCATGTGGGAGTGCCAGTGGTGTCTGCGGAGCGGATCGGCGCTTTATATGGTGCAGAGGG